>MJUU01004150.1:55917-65955 GCA_002080025.1 Modiolus philippinarum
ATCAAGAGGAATCCAAAGAAAAAAATCATCCCATCGAAATCCGATGAAAAATAATATTTCTACATAATCTGCATATTCGCAATTTTGGCCCCTTTGACCCCTTGTAGCTCGGAAACGGTAAGAGCTACGCCAAATCCGTTGACATACTACTGAAAGCTGAGATCAAGAGGAATCCAAAGAAAAAATCCCATCGAAATCCGATGAAAATTAAAAATTCTACATAATCTGTAAATTCGCAATTTTGGCCCCTTTCGGCCCCTCATAGCTGGGAAAGGAAACAAGTTATCAAAAATCTAATAGTTGAGCGCCATATTAATTTTTCACAAGGAATCCATTGAAAAAAAACTGCATCAAAATCGGACTTAAAATAAAAAAAATATTTTTTTGAGATTTGCCCCTGTTGGGCCCCATTTATCTCGTGAGCGGTACATGCTACGTGAAATCCGTTGCATACATCAGATTGGAAATTTCCTCAGGAGCACACTGAAACAAACTACATCAAAATCCAATAAATAATAAAGATTCTACAGTCAAAAATGTGAAAACACCCAATTTCACTCCTTTTTGGCCCCTTTTTTCTGAAACGGGCAGGGCCACCAACTCAAAATTAAAATCTCTGTTTACGCGTGTGCCAAGATACATCATACTAAAATTTCATAATGATCGGTCCCCTAGAAGCAAAGTTATGCTGTCCACAGACGCCGACGACGTCAACACCATACCATTATACGACCGCAAATTTTTGCGGTCGTATAAAAAGCGTATGTATGTCAATAGAACAATTTCAGATTCAAAGGTATATATATCTTGCATATTTTAAAATTAATTATTTTTTGTGACGACAATATGTGCCGATATATACGGCACATATTGTCGCCCCAAATGACGTTTAAATGGCATTGACAAAACCGGCACATATTGTCGCCGGCGACAATATGTGCCGTTAATGTGCAGCACATATTGTCGCCGGCGACAATATGTGCCGATAAGGTCTGCACATATTGTCGCCGGCGACAATATGTGCAGGGGCGACAATATGTGCCGTAACACATGTTTTAATCTACCTCTTTCAACTAAACTCAATCAAATTAATGTTATATTATAGTTACATCGATAAATATATACATACCTGCACGTACACCGTACATTAACAAGAAAAGACCTAATGCCAAGTAACAGTGTTCCATATTTATAAGAAGGAAGTATTTCTTCAAGTCAGGTGATGAAAATCTGTGTACAAATGTATTTAAAGATCTAGAGTTATTGTTATTTAAAATAGATATTATTTATTGACCTTAATCTGAAGTATTATTTTCAACTCTGATATCGTACATACTGAAGAGTCTTCTTTTTTTTCATAACTATCGTGTTTTAATGTATTACAGATTAGGACGCTTAAACAAAACACCTCAATTTCCTTACATTTTCATTTTATGATTAAGTCTATCACGCAAATCATAACACAAATTAAAGCCTTTGAAAAGTCACGGAAAAAGAAACAACTGTTATAGAAATGATGACTTGTTTTGTTAGTTGAAGGTCGGTCTAAAACGTAGGATACATGTTATAAAACTAACTGATATAATAAAAACTAACGTGGTAAAGGGATTGCGATATTTTGGTGTAGGGATATTTTGGCCGTTTTGTCTTTGACACATTCTCCGTTTTCCTTCTTTTCCCTATGTTTTGTAGTTTCTAAACTACAATCAATTCAAAAAACCAGTCTCATCCATCGACAGTTATGATTTTTCTACTCTTTATACTACCCATCCATATAAGTTGATTTAATCAAATTTGGGACAACTTTTTGAATGACCTTTTAAATTTTCTGGTCTGCAGTTCATTTGTTCTAACAAAATGCAAAGATTCTTCCCTTATATTACATACAATTATTATTGTTCCTGGACTTGTCATGATATGTTAAATGCACTCAATCTTTTCCTGGACAACATTTTTTGTTCGTTTTGGCAACACTATTTATCAGCACGTCATAGGTATTCCCATGGGTACAAATTGTGCACCTCTCATTGCAGATATTTTTCTGTTCTACTACAAACGAAACTTATTATTGATAATCTCCAGTTTTTAGATTATGTAGACATCTATATATATATAATTTACCAACAAGATCTGAAACTAAATAAAGCTAATAATGATTCCAAATACTACTCTTTATGGATCTTACTATCATTATTTGCTCAGGTACATAAAAACTAAAATATATGATAAAAGTGATGATTTTTATTTCACTATTACTAATTTCCCTTTTCTTGGCGGCAACATTCCTCTAGCCCCATCATAAAGGGTGAACACTTCTCAACTAGTACGATTGGCACGTGTTTGTTTCTTCTCTTGACAATTTTGATCAACGTAACCTTACTATCACAGCCAAACATTTACAACAGGGTTACAGATTTCATAAGTTGTTGAATACATTTAAGAAGTTTTATAACAGATATGAATATTTAATATCTAAATATGGCGTTACTCGCAAAAGGCTTATTACTTAAGGCATTTCTAATTCTCGTTTTAACGAAAATGTTGTTAAAAAATGCCAAAAACTGATAAAAAATCCAGAAAAGCTGGGACGTAACTTACATTCTTTACGTAATAGAGGATATTGACAATATACTCTGCGTGTATCCTTTAATAAGCTCTGAGATCTAGTGTCCTGAAAATTTTACATACATACTTAAATCACAAGTCGGAATGAAATTTCATTTTTTTTAGAAGCAAGTGAACACATACCCAAACACAATTAAACATAAGGTTATTCGAATAATGGGAATTAAAATGCTAAAAAAATAGATAAATAAAATATCCTTTTCACACATGAATACAGTGAATTGTCAAATTACCAAAAATAACTTGACCATTATTTCACAACAAAAGAATATACAAATGTAAGTCACTTATATGCATTATATTTCCCATCAAAATGCTGGACAATTCAGGGCTGTCCAATCAAGCATTAAACCATGAAGCATAACTGTTACTACACTTTCAAAATGCAAAAATACCAAAGCTGATTTAATAAACAGTATTTTTTGTTATGCTCTACACGTGTTTAAAGAAGTAACGTCTCATTAACAGCGTTAGAATCAAATAATATTCATGATCCGAATATACTGAGAAAAGAGTACTCATTTAAAAAAAATATCGAAAAAGTTTGCTAAATAAATACCAAGGACATCAGCAATTCATCCAAGTCACAGGGTTTCCAGTTCCCCTTCACACATTGCACAATAATAATCAAGATTTAATTAATTCCTTGACTGAAATTTATTCATTTTATCATAGAATCCCTATATTGAATCCAACGAAATACAGTCAAATATTTTCTTAAAACACCTCCAAGAAGTTTTCACCTCAAAGGCTAACCAAATACTGACTCCAGGATTCTTTCCATAAATACCTATTTTTAACAAATGAACGTAATCAAACTTTTACAACAATGTATAATACATTAATAAAAAAATACTTTAACAAGTTATATTTTAGTTTCGTCCTGAATTGATCTGCACTTAAGGAGGCTCACTCCTGATGTTGTTTATATCAAGGATTTCATGAAACCTATTTTATTTACTAAGCACGTACACTAAATGAAATGGTTAAAAGAAATATATATGTCCGTGTGCTTTATTTCGAGATACAAGTCATTAAAAAATTTGGCGGGAAGCGGATTTCTCTGGATTTTCCCTTGATTTAACATTAGAATTATTTTTTGTCTAAAAGCTAAGAAGTTATATCAAGAGTTCTATGAAACTTGTCAGGTGTCTGAATTAGACCCATAGAACATATTCATGAAATAAAAAGTGGGGGTCCGTGTTCAGAATTCCTTAAGCCATTGAACTGGACAAAACCAGAGAAGTTCCGAAATCTGACACAAATTCAAAAATGTGACGAGTGAGCCTCCTTAAGGGACATCAGTTGTCGGAATGACCACTCGAGAAATTAAATTTAAAGCAACTTTGGTATTAAGTTATTTGAACAAGATATGAACATCTTTCAAAATTATGTTTTGTCCCCTTTTCCTTTTCAAGAATGTGGTCATGGAGTTAGTAGTCTTTCTGTTTTGGGTTTTATTCGTAAGTTTATTATACTATATGGAAACGGGACAGAGAAATGGAATGTTTGGGTAACCATAACCGGTTAAACCCTACCGTTGGCTTTTGCTAGTGCCGGTAGCAAGTCCGGCTGTCCCGAGTTCCTTTCGTTGTTAACGTTTGGCTTTTGTTTTTTATCGTGGTTTTTTGTCTTGTGTAGTTCCTTGTTACATTTAGGCGTGTGACTATGTTTTTCGGCCACTCTAGGTGTTTCCTGTTATCTTTTTATTCTATTTGATATTGAATTATATTGCACGCCTAGCATACAGCTTATTACCAAGGGTATTCGAAAGACAATAGAATATAACAACAATTACGAAACATGATGACAGGCCAAAATCCTCGAACAAAATGTTTTAAAAATTAGATTATCGTGAGATTCAAAATACATTCTGTTTCGGGAGTACTGACTACTTACCGTCTACATTAATAGGAATGCTGGAACACATCAACCGGTTTAACCTTACCGCTGGCTTTTGCTAGTGCCGGTACCAAGTCCGGCTGTCCCGAGTTACTATCGTTGTCTACGTTTGTCTTTTGTCTTATATGTGTTTTTTCTTGTGTAGTTCCCTTGCAAATTGTTGCATGTAATTATAATTTTCAGCCATTGTAGGTGTTTCCTGTTATCCATTTTTAGCAAAAGAATTAGGGACCGCAATACCCTACTATAAAAAGTGTAGGTAATATGTCAAGTCCAGGATAAAGTTCGGTGAATGAGAAGAATATATTGAATGGAAGCCAACCCATGATATGTAGTCATAGATATAGGCACTTTACTGCCTCCGTCTGCATGAAATTTCAATTAATGGTCTTCTCCCTTTTATGACCATTATAGGTATTCATCACATACCTATCTACTTTCAAAACTTCATTCCTTTACAAAACATGTTTAGCATCATCCATGACTGATAGCCATTCCCTAGAGTACAAATTAACAGCTATTATTTGGGATATATCCATCCACAGGCTGTTCAAAACTGTACCACATCAGCCAACAAACCTGACAACTCTACACTTATCAAAATTCAATACGCCAATAAAGGCTTTGACGCTTGTTGCTAACATTCTACACAGCAATACAGTGACATGAAACATTCCACCTTATATTATTTCATATATCAATCAATAGTATCTCATATTTCACACTTAACCAACTGTAACTACCATTTTCAATTATAAACGGGTGTTGCGTGACTTTAAAGCAAAACCACCTGATTGCGCTTGCTCCTCTTCCCCATTGAATTACAGTCCGGCTGGACACGTTATAACTGGTGACCTAGATATCGTAGACAATCTCAAGCCAAGAGATAACCTCTCAAAAGGTCCAAAATTCGGTGAATCTCAGCCCATCAACCGGAAGTACAATTTCAAGATTTTGATGGTTGCAGTTGAGGACTATGCTAGGAAGTGAGCAAAGAAAGAGGGGACGTTGAGACATTGTCTGACTTTATCAGGTTCATAAAGTAATTAATTGTGAATCACATCCGGCCCTGAAAACAACAATGAAATCCTGAAATCAGGGTATATTTAAAGATCCCCTCGTGGTAAAAACTCTGACCAACCTCCACGGAAATTACGTCGCTGTCCTTGCAGACAAGCTCCAACAACACACTGTTCGTGTGTAAGAAACACTATCTCAACTGCTTTGTGAAGATATGGGCATTGACGTTTCATCTGGAAACCATACTTACACCCTACTTCAATAACGAGGAGGAGGTTGTTGGAAATTACACTTCAGTTTTAGCATCCTTTTGAATCAAAGCCGATGATTAAAACAATAAACTCCTTTACATCTACTGGGTACTTCTTAAGAATCCATACAAACAGAGATTCAGATGCACCTCTTATTAAAAACTTCTTTCACAGCTCCTCTTTACTTCGTTGACCGCAATCAGAGATGGCCTGAAAAGTTACTCCACGAGCGACATTAATCAGATGTGGATTCTTAAGTATCCCGCAGAACTTGAACAGCTATCCTGAATCAGTCCCAACCATTGCCATAGCATTCGAACTTTTGATTCGTCTACTTTTTTATACAACCCTGCCACACAATAAACTGAACACAGAACACAGTTCCTACAGATTTAATACACAGATGTTTCTGCACTAAAATGAAGAACGCATATAAACATTTTGAGTAGTAAGGAAAGACAAAACACATTTTGTTACCACACGCCTTCAAATAAAAAGTACGTTGTCAAGATGATAGAATTTTTGACAATATTTTTGTTGGTTTCGGAGGTTGTGTTTTCCAACAGACAACAGGGATTAATATAAGAACTAACTATGCGTCACTTTAATTTAGTAGATCTGTGGTAGGAGGAGGTAACTCCTTTTCACATAAAAATTACTTGTTGTGATTGGTATGAATACATCAAAACCTTTATAAAAAATTTCATCGATAAAAAATAAAATATCCATCTCATCATGAAAATAAATTCTTTTAATAAAACACTTCATAATGCCTGCATTATAATTTCCAGGTTTTGACTGGTATCTTAAAAATATTAAAATAAATGAAAGTCAGATATTTGACAAGGGAGGTATTTTTTTAACTCTGCGTTCAGTATCAAGGAATATTATGACTTTTTATGCAGTATGCAGTTTTTCTACCATTGTGAACAAATGGTACGGTGAATTTTAGTAAAATTTTGACGTAAGTCATATATAACACAATACCGAAGTTGCTGTTAATTTGGATTCTGCATATGCGCACTCGACAACTTATGTCTCTTCAGTATAGATAAAATCAAAATATTGGAAATCCATATACCGAAATATCTGTAAAGACTGTGGAGGATCTTTAATTTCTAGGTTTTTAATGAAAATTAAATTATAGGATTTTCGTTCAGAACAAACTAAATGAAGCTCTTTTTCCAGCATTGTTTTGACAATGGAATTTCTATTGTACTGCAAATCAACACTTAATGCATGATTATGATATTTATTATCTGGTATTTAGGTTTGCTAGTTTCTAAGAATCAGTTTGGATATTTCGGGCTAATTTATGCAATCTCTTATAACATACAGTACACCAGTGCACGGCTTATGGTGATTTAGGACAGAATTTAAGACCCCGAGACAGGGGTGCTTCTATGAACTGTATGAACTGGCACATAATTGTGTTTTATAATAAAAAATTATAGAAAATTGAATTTGTGTAATATTTTGGGGTTTCCCCGGGTCTACTACCTAAAGCTTATTTTTCCTTTACTCCTATGAGGCCAAGTTTTTACAAGGGCTTACACAAAGAAAACAAAAACATTTAGCCCACTCCTTTTATTTCAGCTTCCGCTTTCTCTTAATAATACAACATTTAAGGACTATTTACTTCAGATCTATCCAAATGAGCTTGAAAGTAAAGTAACTAAAGATACACCTACTTCAGCTTCGTAGTTCTTTTGTTGTATATTGAAGGAGATGGATGTTTAAAATCTAAGCTATATTACAAGCATGATGATTTTTAACTTCCCAATTGTAAATTTTCCCTTTCTTAGTCGCAATAACCTTACATCGCCAGCTTATGTGGTGTACATTTCATAGTTGATTCGTTACTATCGACTATCGAGTATGAAGTTTGTACAGTGATTTTTTAAACATAGCAAAAACACTGTCCCAAAAGCTGCTAGGTCAGGGATTCGTTCAGCCTATGTTAATTTCATGCCTCAAGACATTATATGGCCGTCACAAAAACATCATTGAAAGACGTGTCGGTGTCCCAAATAAAAACGGACATTAAAGTCTTACCGGATTTGACTATACCGATTTTGATTTGTTCCAAGATTGACTCACTTACAGTGTGAACGGTGCTGTTAACAGAGTAGGACATGCTTCTCCAAACGGAGCACCTGGTGCTTCAGATTCATGATTTCACACTGTGAGTGCCTTAGTTTTGAATATCGTGTTTTATTTCTGTGTTGTGTATCTGTCTAACATCATTTTTTGTGTCCTCGTTTTGACCTTGTCTTTGGACTTCGATTTTTGTAAATACCTCTCCTTTGTTCCTTCAGTATTCTACTGTCGTTGCTTTAAAAATTCTGAGAAGAAGCATACAATATTATACATATACAAATTATTACAAAACAGTGGATTCATGAAACAAGCATAACATACTTATATTTATCTCTCTTTATATACAGAGATGGGCATTTTCATATCCAATTACATATGGATATGCTAACAAACTATAACTAGAGTAATGACTGTCGGAAACGACAGTGATCCCCGCACCCCCTGTTTGACACAGAAAACAGCTATAGACCCTGGGTATAATTTTTCTTAACATTTTTGAAATTAAACTATTGACAGTCACTATTTTTACCATAAGGAATTAAAGAATATATGGTTGTTCTGCAGAATTCCAAAAAATAAGTAGTCTTTTAGACTTTCAGGAATTTTACCAAACTTGGAATCTTATATTTTGGAAATCAAATTGATGAAATGTTTCTTCTAATTCTAACAAATTTCTTAACTATGGTTTCAATGTAAAATTTCAAAAAATTAGTGGTCTTTGACAATTTCAGGAAATTAACCAAATTTGGAATCAAATATTTTTCAAATTCAATTCGTGAAAATGATTGCCCTAATGGAAACAAATCCTAACAGTTTGGTTTCTAGGTAGAATTCCCAAAAATATGTGGTCTTTGACACTTTCAGGAAATTTACCAAAATTGGAATCAAATATTTTTGAAATGCAATTGATGAAAATAATTGCCCTAATGGAAACAAATCCTAACAATTTGGTGGCTAGGTAGATTTCCAAAAAAAAAAAAATACGTGGTCTTTGACACTTTCAGAAAATTTACCAAAATTGGAATCAAATATTTTTGAAATTCAATTGGTGAAAATGATTGCCCTAATGAAAACAAATCCTAACAGTAATGTTGCTTGGTAGAATTCCAAAAAATAAGTAGTCTTTGACACTTTCAGGAAATTTACCAAAATTGGAATCAAATATTTTTGAAATTCAATTGGTGAAAATGATTGCCCTTACTGAGACAAATCCTACCAGTATTGTTGCTAAGTAGAATTCCAAAAAATAAGTGGTCTTTGACACTTTCAGGAAATTTACCAAAATTGGAATCAAATATTTTTGAAATCCAATTGGTGAAAATGATTAACCTTATCAAAACAAATGCTAAAAGTATGGTTGCTAGGTAGAATTCCGAAAAAATAATTGGAATTACATTTTCGAATTGTACGATTTTAGAATTTTTATTTTTTCCAAATACTTGCCAAAATATAAGATTATATGCCAAAATGTCCAAAAATATCAGTCTTTGACATTCTCAGGAAATTTACTAAAGTTGGAACCGAAATCAAATTCTGAAAGCTTATTGCGCATCTACAGACTGTATGCAACAATTCTGCAACAAAATTAAATCCATAAATCCAAAAATGTAGGATGAGTTTGCGTCTCATGCCATAGGTGTCACAATCCACATTTTGTGGTCTTTGTTAAATCGACATCTTGGGGCCTCTTGTTTGCATCAAGATAAATATCAAAAATCCGAAAGCTTATTGCGCATCTACAGATCATATGCAACAATTCTACAACAAAATAAAAACCTAAATCCAAAAATGTAGGAGGAGTTCGCGTCGCATGCCACATGTGTCAAAATGGACATCTTGGGGCCTCTTGTTTGCACCAAGACCAATATCAAAAATCCGAAAGCTTATTGCGCATCTGCAACATATATGCAACAGTTCTATAACAAAATTAAAACCCTAAATCAAAAGATGTAGGAGGAGTTCGCGTCACAAGGATGTGTGACGGACGGACAGACGGACGGACGGACGGACAGACGGACTGACGGACGGACGGACGGACGGACGGATGGACAGACGGACGGATGGATGGACAGACGGACGGACGGACGGACAGACGGACGGACGGACGGACGAGGCCAACGACAATATCCCCGAACTTTCA
>MJUU01004150.1:66300-84991 GCA_002080025.1 Modiolus philippinarum
TTTTTTTTTTTTTTTTTTAGAAATCCTGATTTTTCAAAAAAAAAAGAAATAATAATAATAACTTCTGGTTTTGTTTTTATGACAACCAAATGCCCCTTTTGTCCATAAAACCAAATTTCAGACCCTTTCCAAAAAAATTTGGGCAGGGGTTCCCTTTATAACCTATGTAATACATATTTCTCAAAATTCCTTTTTTATCAGAAAACTCAATTTTTCAACAAAAAAATATGCTTCTGGTTTTGTTTCCATGGCAACCAAGTGCTCTTTTGTCCATTGCAACCAATTTCAGACTCTTTCCAAAAAGAAATTAGACAGGGGTTCCACTTATAAGCTATGTAATACATATTTCTCAAAATTTCTTGTTTTTTATCAGAAAACCTTATTGTCCAGAGAAAAATATGCTTTTGGTTTTGTTTCCATGGCAACCAAATACTCTTTTGTTCATTACATCCAATTACAGATCTATTTCCAAAGAAAATTTGGGCAGGGGTTCCCCTTATAACCTATTTAATACATATTTCTAAAAATTCCTTTTTTATCAGAAAACTAAATTTTTCAACAAAAATTATGCTTCTTGTTTTGTTTCCATGGCAGCCAAGTGCTCTTTTGTCCATTCCAACCAATTTCAGACCCTTTCCAAAATAAATTTGGGCAGGGGTTCCCCTCATAATATAAGTAATACATATTTCTCAAAATTCCGTGTTTTTTTTATCAGAAAACCTAATTTTCCAAAACAAAAAATATGCTTTTGGTTTTGTTTCCATGATAACCGAATACTCTTTTGTGCATCCATCCAATTTCAGATCTCTTCCCAAATAAACTTTTGGCAGGGGTTCCCTTATAACCTATTTAATACATATTTCTCAAAATTCCTTTTTTTATCAGAAAACTCAATTGTTCAACAAAAAATATACTTCTGGTTTTGTAACCATGGCAACCAAGTGCTCTTTAGTCCATTGCAAACAATTTCAGACCCTTCCTAAAAAATATTTGGGCAGGGGTTCCCCTTATAATCTTAGTAATACATATTGCTGTAATCAAAATACTATTATCAACAGAAACTACTATTTTCCCAAAATTTCCTTTTTTTTGTATGGTTTCCATGGCAACGGTAGTTATTTTGGAATTTCCAGTGCTGTGGAACTCTTTCTTACATGACCCTTATTTTTCCCCTGAAGTTTCATGGAGCTAGTATTTATAGTTTTTGAGAAACAGTGAAGAATATGATGAAAATCATTAAAAATTTAATTTTCCCATAGGGTTACTATAGGACGACCCCACCTCTTTTTGAGCCCCGAATGTACCCTCAATGGACCCTCTTTCAAAAAATATTTGCTGATTGCATATCTAGATTCATGGGGCTAATATCCTACAAAATTTGAAAGCTCTACGTCTGATGGTCTCTGAGATTTTGTGCGGACAAGTTCATTGTGGATGAGAGGAAAGGGAAAGAAGAATTACAAGTAATAACTGTGTTCGCAAGCGAAACACAAAAGTCTCTCAAACGAACTCCCATATCGGATTTCAAGGCATTACGAGACTCCTTCTGGAAAAAATTGCGACAGGGATTCCCCTTACAAATTAGTTTATACATTTTGCTGAAATCAAATGATTACATGCAAAAGAAAACACGTTTTTCTCAAAATTATAGGTTTCTGGCTTTGTTTCCATGGCAACCAAATGCACCATTATCCTTTACATCCAATTTCATACATTGTTTTAAAAAACATTTGGGCAGGGGTTCCCCTTATTACCTGAGTAATATATATAGCTGTAATAAAAATACAACAATTTACAATTATCAACAGTAATTACGGTTTTCTCAAATTTTAAGTTTTTTGCATAGTTTCCATGGCAACCATAGTTTTTTTTAATTTCCCAATCCATAACAATCAACATAAACCCCTTCCAAAATATTTGGGCAGGGGTTCCCCTTATAATATAAGTTATACATATTACTGTAATCAAAATACTATTATCAACAAAAACTATTATTTTCGCGAAATTTTCATTTTTTGGTATGGTTTCCATGGCAACGGTTTTCATTTTGAAACTTCCAATGTTGACGAACCCTTTCTTACATGACACTCACCTTTCTCAAGAAGTTTCATGGAGCTAGTGGTAATAGTTTTTGAGAAACAGTGAAAAATGGTGAAAAAATTTCAAAATTTCATTTTCCCATAGGGTTACTATAGGACCATCCTACCCCTCTTTGATACCCCAAAAAGTACCCTTAATAGACCCCTTTTTGAAAAAATTTTGATGGTTGCACATCTAGATACATGAGGCCAATAGTATGCCAAGTTTGAAACCTCCAGGTCTAATGGTCTATGAGATCTGGTTTGGACAAGTACATTGCGACGAGAAGAAAGAAAGATGGAAGAATAACAATAACAAGTAATAACTGTGTTCGCAAAGCGAAACAAAAAAGTCGCCCAAACCTCCCATGGATCCCGACCCTAACAATTTTTTATTCTAGAAACATGTTCTACACTTCATACACTACCTTCCTGTCAAATTTCATGAGATTTGAGCACTTTTAATTTTCCCATCTTTTTTCAGTTTCCATGGCAACGGCCGCCATTTTAAAAATTGTACACCTCAAAGTATGTTCTACACTTTATACTCAACTTCTCTGTAAAATTTCATGCAATTTGGGGCATTTTTAATTTTCCCGCCTTTTTTGAGTTTCCATGGCAACGGCGGCCATTTTGAAAATTCCAAGACTTGAATGCACATCTTGGGATAGGGATCCAACTTCCTGTTATGTTTGGTGAAGATTGGACGAATGGTCTCCGAGTATTTGGTTGGACAAGTTCATTGGTGGAAGAAGAAAAAGAGGAATAATAATAATAATAACAAGTGATGATTGTGTTTGGATGCAAACACAGAAGTCACCCAAACGACCCCCAATCAGAATTCATGCATTCCTAGAAAAATTAATCCAATTTGGAATACTTTGAATATTCTCGCCTTTTACCGTTTCCATGGCAACAGCGGCCATTTTGATAATTTCAAGACCAAAAATCATTTCATTGCATAGTACGGAACATTCCTGTAAATTTTCATCCAGTTTGGAGCACTATCAATTTTCCCGCCCTTTTTCGGTTACCATGGCAACGGTCGCCATTTTGGAAATTCTGACACCAGAATTCAATTCCACATATCATAGACACCCTCTGTGTCAATTTTCATCTAAATCGGAGCACTCTTAATTTTCCCGCCTTTTTTCCGTTTCCATGGCAACGGCGGCCATTTTGGAAATTCTGACACCAGAATTCAATTCCTAACATCACAGAAAACCTCTGTGTCAATTTTCATCGAAATCGGAGCACTTTTAATTTTCCCGCCTTTTTTCCGTTTCCATGGCAACGGCGGCCATTTTGAAAATTCCAAGACTTGATTACACATCTAGGCATGGGTATCTTGCATGGGGTCAAGTTTCAATAAGTTTGGTCCATCCATCTCCGAGAAAACGGTCGGTCAAAGTTCATGCGGAGAAGAATAATAATAAGAATAATAATAAGAAACGGAGTAAAAACAATAAGTCACCAAACTTCGTTTGGGTGACTTAATAAGAAACGGAGCAAAAACAATAAGTCGCCAAACTTCGTTTGGGCGACTTAATAACTAGTATTAATTGTGTCTGGATGTAAAAAACAAGAAGTCTCCCAAACGAACTCCCATATCAGAATTCCAATTCTTTAGATGAGATCCACAGATTTTAAACAACCTTTCTGTCAATTGAGCACTTGGGATTTTCCCGTCTTTTTACCATTTCCATGGCAACGGTCACTATTTTAAAGTTGGAGACCGGAATTTACTGAGATGAAAATGGACAGATTGTTATGACCCACGTTTACACGATTTCGAACAAGCCGAAATTACCAGAGGAAAAAATAATAATAATGGATAGTTACAATACGAACAGTGATATTATAAATCAGGATATAAAACAGCAACCGGGAAGAATATTCTAGACTAATCACTCTATGCTGGACTAAACTTTTCTCGGAGTTAACTTGTGGAGGAATTTGTGCGTGTTTTTTCAGCGATTTAATAAATATTTATTATTTTTCTGCTTTGTCAATTGTTGTATGACAAATTTACCGTATACGTTATGGATTTATTAGACATTGTATATACGTCATGGATTTATGTGGACTGTCTAGCATATGGTAGACAGAGCACATAAACCTCTAACGTATACACATTGTATATACGTCATGGATTTATGTGGACTGTCTAGCATATGGAAGACAGAGCACATAAACCTCTGACGTATACACATTGTATATACGTCATGGATTTATGTGGACTGTCTAGCATATGGTTGACAGAGCATATAAACCTCTAACGTCATGGATTTATGTAGACTGTCTTAGACATAGCACATAAACCTCTAACGTCATGCATTTATATGGACTGCGGTAGACGGCAGCTTCCTACAGCAACAGATTTATTCTTATCCAAGAAAATTCTTCCCTTATATTTAAGCAATAACAGTACATTATTTGAATACCCGAGGGCGTCAATCGTAGATTTGACGGTCAAAATGCAGTTTATAGGCGACGCGAAGCGGAGCCTGTAAACGGATATTTTGACCGTCAAATCAAGATTGACGCCCTCGGGTATTCAAATAATGTACTGTTATTGCGATTCTAATGCAACAAATCAATTTCATGTTCTATTTTTAATTCATGAATTTGTAACAATATTAGGAACCAGACTAAAGAGAGTACCTACTTTGTCCCAGGAGTGTAGATGGTGGAATTGACGGTCAGTTTTGACCAATCAAAACATTCGTTATATAAATGTTGCATTAGAATCGTTTTTATTTGCACATCTCTCAAAGTTTGTGAGGTGAAGAATACTAAAATGATCAATACCCTGTTCTTTAGAAGTCCTCTTTAGATGTACCTTCTTCATGGAGAGATCTCTTGTATTTTTTACTTCTTCGCCCTTCAACATCTTTTGAAAGTCTTCTTGTGTTAACTTAGTTTTATTTAATCCTTTACCCTTTGTCTTAACACTAATTACATTGTCTGTGTCAATTGTTATAGTCATATATAACTTAGGTGCAATATAAACCGCCTTAATTGTCTTGCCGTTTTTCTTATAGTCATCAGCTAAATCACCTAAATTATTACCATTATAATTAGGTATTAGTTTTGCTTGCTCGCCGGGCACATGAAGACTATCAGTGTCAGTATAGTAGAAGTCTAACTTTATTTTGTTCTCTGGTTTAACCTCGTTATATGATCATACATAATCTTGTGGCTATAAGCCAGAACAAAAGCACCAAAATGTGACGGCTTACTGATCTTATCAACCGAGTCAATCTCGGACCTTAAGAAACCTGATACATACCAAGTAGATGAAATTAGTTCCAGGCCCGTAACCACATACTTATGATGAAACTTCCAGTATTCATTGTTGTCTCTTATTGTCTGGGTGTGGTTAAATATTTGTCTTTGGATCATTTTACCATGGAGACCATTCATCAATAGTTTCGCTAGGATGTATTGAACACTTCCTTTTTGACTTGTTTTCTTGGTCTGAAAGAATTTCTGTATATAATCATAAAACACCTTACTAGTTTCTTCCCAGTAATATCCCTCGATAATATTAACATCATAACCATATTTAATCATTTGTTCTATATTAACTGAAGTATACCAACCCTCCGAGTCTTGTAGATCCAATTTAGTTGCTCCTTTTTCGTCCTTTCTTGCTACTACTGGATGAAGCAGATTCTTGTTTGTAACATACTTGACTTTATATATCCCCATTGCACCAGCCATTCCTTCGGTGGTATATTTTCTTTGTCCCACCGGATATTCGTGTAACATACTGGTTGGATAAAGGGACATGACGTCCACATTTAACAAGAAATCAGTTACATCATCATAGTTTATGTTTTCCTTAAACTGATCAGATACAAACTCAGTCTTGCTCTTGTAGCACCGTCCACCATAAATACTCTTTCTGATATTTTTCTCCATCTCTGTTGAATCAGACAAGTCAACCACAACTCCTTCAGGTATATAGTCTTTCCAGATGGCGAATCCTAGAGAACTAGTCGAGATGAAGTTAGTGATGTCTCTACCAAAATCTTTGTAACACTGGTTGTTTAACTTGTTCAACAACTCTCGTAGACCAAGTACATCAGACTGTAGATAAACAAGGCACTCATTTTTCATACTATCAGACATATCTTCCCAGCGTTTCGATTGACTGTGATCAAATTTTCCTTTTTGTACTTTGCAACCAAAATCAGACAATGCTTGACTCAAAGAACTACCTATGTGTTTCATCAGATCGAAACATCGTATTCTATCTTTTTGTAACCCGATTATGCTTCCGTTATTCATGATAAATTTTTCCGGAGCTAATCCCAGTTTATTCATACTCTTAACCAAGAAGTAGTGATCAAAGTTACTCCCGTTATAAGCGTTAACAATAAAATCATCAGTGACGGCAGTTTTGCTCAACAAATATCGTACAAAATTGTCGACGCAATCATCACCAGCGTAGTAACAAAATCACTATCCTTTTCTACGAAACCAAGAATGTAAGGTGTATGAACCTTGTTTCCGTCGACAATTTTTTTGTAAGATTCTATATCATAGTGAATTATGTTTGGGTTTAACTCTTTACTCTTTGTTGTTCTTTGGATCAAACACCTACCCTTTTTCTTTATAACTACATAATAATAACCAGCCATGTTATTGTTACACTTGTGTTTTTTCTTATATCGAGTACCACAACGGGAACAAACAACCGAGCAAGTATGCTTTTCGCCGAAATAAATAGAACAACAAGACGAACACTTCTTCTTTTCTTGTTCGATAATAAGACTGTAATGTCCCTTAGCTAGTTCTATAGTAGTGAGATACTCTTTACCGTAATGCTCTTTTGTCTCTTCACAGAATAAACCGACAGGTAACTGATATCTTTTTATTATGTCCCATGCTACCGGTAAAAGCACGGGTGTTTTAGGAGCTAACCCATATGCTCTTCGTATCTCATCACAGACAGTGATTGTAGGATTAAAATCTGGTTTGAGTGGCTTTGCCAGTGCCTGCGGCAGTTGTTTTAACAGTTATTATTAGTTGATAATAGGCGTTTCCTTTTTAACCCCATCTGTTATTGTTTCCGAATAATGGTCCCAACATCCACCACTGGGTGGAGGAACTACGTTTATTCTAATTCCTATGATTTCGGGTACATAATCCTCATTCGGAGGTGAAGAAAGGTCTACGTATTCTTGATAAAGCGATACAAAGTCAGTAAACTCTCTTATAAGAAACGAGTTCATACTCTTGGTGGTATTGTATTTGTAACTTGGTGTACTACCAGTATAGATAAATTTTACTAGTATATCAGCGCTATCAGTAAACCCGTCTGAAACGGCGTGATCCAGTCTTTCTCTTATTAACTCTGATATCACCTCTACCTCATCTATAGTTAATTCTTCTTGAGGACGACTAATAGTATATGTTCTAATTCCGTTTTTTTTTTTTTTTCGTTGTAATTCATTTTGAATGACTTTTTTATTCTATAAATAGCAAAATACCGAAGTTAATGTTAATTTATTTTCTGCATATGCGCATTTCGATAATTTATGTCTCATCAGTGCAGATTAAACCAAAAATATTTGGAAGTTCATTAACCATAAAACGTGTAAAAGCTGATAGAGAACAAATAACCAAAAGGGTCTAAATAGAAAATCAAAAATTCAGCTAAGTCCAGAGCTATGCACTTTTAAATGATTTTTTATTCTTTAAATAAAATGATTTTTTTATTAGGTAACTTTTTATTCTACAACTCTCTTACGATGAGCCGCAGAGTTAATATGATATTTTTTGGCAGAAATACAAAGGAGCTTATTACACACCTCACAATAAAATTTGTGGGAAGCGTAATATTTTTTTTTATGTTCATTGTGGGCTTGTTTTTTTTTCGACATCTGTCTCATATAGTTTTCTTCTTCCCATTTTTATAGCATGATTTTTATCTACAATAGGCGATTAATTCTTGCTTTTATACCCTTACCTAACAGTTGACCAATTTTTGATGCGGCGTTGTCGTTCGAATATTTTTTTTATTTCTTTAATCAATGCACCTGGTTTTGTCGAAGGTACATATTCACTGCCGTAGGCACTTAGTTTTGTTCCTGCGGTCGGTGTTACTGGTACACTTGGTTTTGCGGTTGGTGCTATTTTATCTGCTACATACTCCCCCACCTTATCACCAAGTTTTTTACTCCCAGTGTCTAATGCTGCAACGGCAGATTTCTTTATTGTCTCTTTTGCCAGTTGCTTTGCGGCGGTGCCTACAGCAGTGCTAAATATGCTGTCGAATAATCCACCACCTATTTGTTCCCTCGTTACCGTGTCAGCAAAAATGTATGTTCCTAACTCCTTACTATATACTTTTCTCATTTTTTCTTTACCGTCTATATTTCTCTCAGAATAAAAGTAAAACTGGTGTCAACACCGTTTAGATTTATATTTCTGTCGTTTACGTCTGTTATCCATACGCGAATCGAGCCAATCCTTGTCTTGTTTACTCTCGAATATCCTTTATGATATGGTGTTCTCTCGAACGGGTAACTACGAGTTAGATTTGCAGTACTAAAGACGTAGATTACGTCACCTGACTTACCGTCTACAACGGAACTAGTGATTAAGTCACAATGAACATAAATACAAATGTACTATCTATCCCGTTAGTGATGTTAGGTAATTTACTACCGTATTCTGTTTGGTTCACTATTTTCTTGTCGAACCCGATTAACTCAGCAAAGTTACCTTCTCTTAAGTCTAGTACCGTGTTTTCCTGTAGTGTGATTAGCACCTTAAAGCTCGTCAGATCAAAGTCCAGCCTAATTGGACTGTCTTCGACTTTGTCGTTTACCGATAGAAATTCTGCTATATAAGTAGACATGTCCCCGTAGCTGTAGTTACCGTTAGCAAATGTTAATTCCTTGAATGTTTTCCCAGAATCAAGACTATACTTTATTTTCTTGTTACCATAGAACTCAGAAATATTATACCAACTGTAAGTCATAGTATTTATCTGAGACAAACCAAATACATACTGTTTGTTTTTATCTAGTACCAAGGGTTGTTCAAACTGGGTCACAAAATCAGAAGGGGTTTCTTTACCGGCATAACTAGAAAGTGTTATCTTTTGTTCCATTTTTTATTACTCGAAATATTTTCTATATATTTTTTATTACTCAAAATATTTTCTATATATTCCTTCGTGTTATTCTTCCTTTATATCCGTATTCGATAGAAGAGTGTCTAGAATATTTATACCCTCGTTTATTATCTCGTCGTTGTTGTTACCAGCATCGATACCAGCAATAAGAAGCTCTAACCGATCTACTAGCTTTGTTGGGTCATACTTGTATTTACCACTCGACTTTACTAGGGGATGTTGCGACAGCGTAACTAGTTTTTTGAACATACGCTTTGCAGAATGAGAATACTTTTGTTTAGGATTGTATCTCTTTATAACTAAGTCAATGAAGTCATCATCAACTGGTTCCTGAATTACTCGTTGTCCTTTTCTGTCTAGTCTGTACAATCTATTATATTCAAAAAGCTGTTCTAAGTCCAACAGTAAATTAGAAAAGGAGCCGTTAGTGTCTAATTTATATGACCCTTTAGTCCCCAAAGCTTTTCCAATTTGTTTCTTTAATTTCTGGTAATAATTTCTATTTTTAGCCTGCTGAGCTTCTACTTGTTGTGGATCTTCCGAGTTTTTTTTTGTTGCTTTTCCCAGGAATACATTCATACCCTTTGTCTTACTGATCTTTTCTTTGGTAGTTAGGTCGGTGTTTCCTAGTTGCTTTACGGCGTCATAGTGATCAAATATATTTACACCACCTGGTTGCATTTCAACTATCGACGGTCCTGGTGTTTCATCTGGTTCATCTGGTTCTTGTATTATTACCTGCGGCTCCTGCACTGGTGATCCTTGTAGTGCCTGCGGCAGTGCAGGTGGTACCGGAGTATCCATAATATTAGGAACAGGTTGATCCACAGAAATTAG
Organism: Modiolus philippinarum; assembly: GCA_002080025.1. Taxonomy (NCBI): domain Eukaryota; kingdom Metazoa; phylum Mollusca; class Bivalvia; order Mytilida; family Modiolidae; genus Modiolus; species Modiolus philippinarum. Next base: position 76,369 of record MJUU01004150.1, read on the forward strand.
TTGACCAACTGCGGTAGTGCCTGCGGCAGGCACTACCGTAGGTGTTGTCGTAGGTATTGCAGCTACTGCTTTTGTTACTGGTTCAAAGACCGTACACTTTTTCTTATTTTTTCTTCTTCCTTCTTCTTGATGTAATTCTGTACCGCTTTCCCTGCTTTTGACTTCTTTTGAGCTAAATCCTTTAGTTTAGTTCGTTTAACATTTTTATCTTCCTAATATAAAAAGTAAACATGAGTATGTTTAATGAAATATCTCAGACGGTGTCAGGAGGTGCATCAACGGAGACTAATTTTGATGTAGTGCTAAATAAGTATGCGAGCAAGGCTCGGTTAGACAAATATTTCCGTAAAGGACAAGACTTAGACATGGGTGGGCACAAAATCACGGGTCTTTCACCCGGTTCCGGCAACGACCACGTAGCAACAATAAAGCAAATAAGCGATACTTTCTTTCCTGCGGTAGCGCGTAAAGACCTGGACATGAATAAGAAGTATATTAGGGGACTCGAGACCGACTTAGATTACCCAACCTGTGCGGCAAACAAGAAGTCGCTGCAGCAGAAAATAGACACAGAGACAGAATTTTAGAGCGGAGTTTGCTAGTAAGGCTTTTGTTGCTGCAAGTGAACGAGAACTAAGAAAAGACTTGCAAAGACAGTTTCTAAAACCAATTCACCTATCACAGTTTGAGAAAAAAATAAGTACTGTTTATACTAAGACTGAGGTAGACGCCAAGCTAGACCCTGTTTATACTAAGACTGAGGTAGACGCTAAATTTGATGATTTGTCTAAGAACACAAAAGTCAAGTGGTTATCGGACGATTCCTATATCAACGGTGATATAGAGGAGGATCTCGACAACTGGAAACTAACCCTAAACCCGACGGACGGCAGTGCCGATGAAACTCTTTATTTGTTTGGTGCGCATCTAATATTTGAGTCGCCAGAAGAGCGCGTATCTAATAAGCAAATTAAGATCATGTTGAAAATAGATCAATTGGGCGCATCAAAGGAAATATCTTTCACAAGAGTAAGTACAGATAATAAGGACGAGATAACACTTTTTCATATCGAGAAAATAAGAAATAGCGCTACTTGTTCACTTCTTTTTAACCATGGTAGTTACGGGGTAGTCCTTCCATAAGTTATGAAATTAAGCGGGAAGAGTAGGATTGCGGTGGTCGAATTAGGGAAAAACACTCATTCGTTGTTCCGATTCCTACAGAGTTGTGCGTTAGATGTTCAATATTCTATCCGTGATTACGGTTCTGAACTAGATTTCTCAGAAAAAGGAATGCCCGGTAGTATCCATGATTATACTAACGACGAAACTACTGAATGCAGAGTAATTAGAGAGCGTGACGATATAGGTCTATATAAAAAAAAGATAATCGCCAATATCGACATTGAACTAAATGGTAAAGCGTGTTTCATAGAGTGTCATACTTGGAATGATTTTGGAAGTGAACTTCCTCACCCTCCCATTATAGAATGGAAAAGAGAGTATTCCGTTGGTCTTTCTAATGGGGCTCAAGAAGTCAAATTGCACCTGGGTTATATTACTAAATATGTTAGGATTAGTATAAGAGGAAAAACAGGTTATCGGGTGAGAAAATTTAGTCTAACACCGGGAGGAACAATACCAACATGTATATCTAAGTCCTCCGGTTAACACAACACCATACACTTTTAGTTACTCTCTGGGCGGTCTATTCGGAATGTCTACGTACCCTATTGCTCCTCGTGTAACTCCGATATCGATCGGGCTTCCAGTGCCTGCGGCAGTGCCTACGGCAGACAACACTGATAAACCATTTGTTATAAACGGGAAGATCTAACACTCACCCGGGAATGGGTGGATAAAATTCAAGGATAAGTGTACACCCACATTTACTGTCCGTTTGTGCATCGGGGGTATAAGACAAGATACTACCGTAGGCACTGCCGTAGGCACTCCTCCGTACATCTCATGTTACAAAAAAGGGACGACACCAATAACTAGCACCGAAATTTTAGAGACCAGGAAATCCATTGGTGGTCATAATCAATTTTAGATAAAAATGAGTCATACGCTTGAAAAGAACGACGAAATATTCTTTAGAGTTATAGCCCCAACCGGAATCGTTTGGCTAGTTTCTCCAATGACCTCACTAAATGTAATCGAAGCCGAAATTATGTTTTAGTGTAATTAAAAGATGAATAGTGATTCAGTGATAAACCGCCAAACGGAGTTTACGAAATACTTGATATTCAAGAGAACGAAAGGATCGTACATTTGTACTGTCCTCTTAGAGTGTGGGTGCGCAGAGATTTACTAGAAGTACTAAAGACTCAAGAAGTATAAGACTATCTCAGAGACTGCAAGTCCGACATCGGAATCCAGGAGTTAAAGTCGTTTGAATACCCTTTCCATTTAACAAATACTCTTCTATTTTTGTGATCCTGTCTGATAATCTTTTCTATTCTGTATGTCTCTTGATCTGTCTTCTGGAGTTCTTGTTCGTAGAAGCTTCCTTCTATTGGCTGGTTATTCAAGTCCGTGATCTTGTAAGTTATTGGTTCTGTGTACTGGATCGTCGAAATAGTAAATACCTCTTCGGTCCAGTTGGGTGTATAACCCTTTTCAAACGTGCCTTTCTTTTTAGATATTCTGACCTTGTCGTCCAGTTTGAATTTTGGTTTAGTCTTAGTTTCCTTCGTAATTGAGTAAACGGAGGATTTGCTTGCTTCTACTGGTTTCATTTTGATTGACGAGTGCTTCGTGTTATTGTACTGCCCTACTAATTGTGGAAGTACTGAGATATAATTGTAGGTGTTATTGGCGGAAAAGTAGCGAAACCTCTTTCCTTTTGAGTGTGCGATTGAAGCGCTCTATTACTACAGCCTTTCCCTGATTGAAAGTGTGGTACATTCTTATTTTGTAGTTTTCTAGGAGTTTCTTAAACTTCTGGTTGTAAAACTCTGATCCCTGATCGACCCATAGTAATTCTGGAGTTCTTCTCTCTTTTAGTATGCTCTCGAATCCAATAGCCACTTCTTGTCCTGTCTTTGATTTTAGTTGAACGCTCCAAGCGTATTTGCTGAATACGTCAATCACATTTAGTAAGTATTTGTACCCCTTGTTATCTCTGGAATAAGCTTGAATGTCTACGAGATCTGCACTCCAGGTGTCATGGACATGTGATACTCTTACTTCTCTGAGAGGGAACTTTCTTCTTGCTTGCTTATGTAGTTCTTCTGCTAGTTTGTCTGTCCATTTTATTTTCTCCTTTTTTTAACACCGAGTCCCAGTTTGTTTTTTACTTCTATTACACCCTGAACTATCTTTTTGTTTACAGCTTCACCGACTGATGATGGTTTTATTTGTTTTAGGTCAGACATCATCTTCTTGTCACATTTTTGTGTGTCGTGCTGCGCATCATAACAAAGATCATGACTCCTACAAACCCTATCTAATTTATTCTTGGTGGGTAAGTCTAGTGAATTATAAGGCCCACAGTAATTCGTTCCTGGGAGAGTAATTCCGCCCTTCGGTACCATAGGTTTGATGGCCTAGTGTATGTCAAGTTTACCGCCTGCGGTGGTGCCACGCACAAACTTTGTTTTCGTGATTTTGCAGCTAGCACACGTGCTGTATTCTATGAACTTACCGTTGGATAATTGTACGACCCTTGGAGAAAGAGACTCCGTGACTTTTTTTCTTTTACGCAGTACTCTTTTAATAGTATTTCATTTTTTATTGTATCCGTCGGACTGCCGCGGGCACAAAGGTCTTTGTACATTATATCGTAGATGTCTTTCTCTTGTGCTTTTCGTAGAAAGAATAGACAGACATAGCCACATAGAACACTTAGTTTGTGTTGGTACTTAACTGTATTATATCTATATTTACCCTTTATATAGTCAATAAATTCTTGTGGTGGTGGAAGACCATAACTATCAAAGTAAATATTTCTTTTGTCACGGAAGTCCCAACACACCCAATGCGTGCCGGTGCCACTTTTATCGTCCAAATTAAGGACGCCGCACTCATTCTTGTTTCGTTTTAGTGGTAGATTGTCCCTACTTTAAACCCCTCTGAAAGAGGTAATACGTAGTTTATCAACCCAGTCTAAAATATCAAAGTTAGTTAGCGGTTCAAGCGTCTGCCGTATGCACTTTTATTTTGCATGACGTAGGGTCTACGTACGCTGTCTACTTGTAGTCCTCTGCCCGGGCGTTCAACTTGTAGTCCTTTGCCTAATAAACCGGTTAGTAACGGCACTGCCAAACTGGCTAACATACCAAGGAATCCACCGGTCTGTTGTCTTTTTGTAATTCTAAGACCAGTTCCTGTTTTCTTTTTGAGTGTTGTTTCTAATTGCTCTTTCTGTGTTTTTGTTAGGTGGTCAACGTAGGGTTTGTGTTAAAGTGTGGTGATTTTATTGTGTGGTACGTCTGCTGTTAAACCGCTACCAAGTACCTTTTTCACCCCGGTTTCAGCTAGAGCGGAGGCCGCTCCGATGCCAAGGGCAGGTAATAGTTTGGATGCCACTGTCTTTATGACCGGAAGTGCAAGTTTGGAAAGTGCTCCAAGAAAACCTCCGTTTTGTGATTGTTTTGTAATTTGCGTCTTTGAAATTCTTATATGAACCCCAGTACCAGAGGCCTTTGCTTTCTGTATTTTATTTATTTGTGTTTGTGTTAGCGCCATAGGCATATCACCTGTTAATTGATCATTTGTTAGTCTTAATGTTAAACAAGATGTGTTTTTGTATGCTTTAGCTAAATTCTTTCTCTGACCTTCGGATAAACCAAGACTATAGTTAACGTATTTACTAATTTTTTAATACCTTAGATAATTACTATGTCGTTTCCAATAGTGTCTAAGATTATATCTTCTTCGTTCAGTACAAGGGCAAAGATTCGGTAGGCAGCGGCTGGAGCCTAATTTAATCTGTAATATAACGTCAAAGATGTGTTGTCCATACTAACCGATTCGTCTACGTAAGTCAAATCAAAATAGATTAATCCATACAAGGAACCGAAGTTGCTAAGGGTAAGCATATTCCCGGTGTCATAGTCGTTGCTTGCATTGGGTTTAAAATTACAGGCATCTCTGAAGATTCTGCTGATTTGATTCGAACTATATCCTGTTTCCGGGTAAAAGATACCAGAACCAACTTCTAATCTTGCTGTCAGGAGGGAACAATTTGTGTTTGCTGCGTTTACTTTAAATGTATCAAGTAACAGAGGATTTTGTTCTTGATCAACATCCTTCCCGTTTCTTTGTAAAAACACAATTACGTGTTTCGGGCGTTTTATTCCTGTTGTAATACGAAACGACCCTTCAACAGATTGACTCGAGATATTAGTGTGAATGGATGCTCTTAAGTATGCCCATCGTCTTGGTTTCATGTAATTTTGAAGTACATTTGTTAAACCAACAGAATTTAATTTTAGTCTAGGAATCCAAAGTTCAAAATGTGTAATTACAACTCTTCCATCATCAGCGCCATCAGCCTTGTATAATAAATAATCGTCGTTGTTTATTTTTACCGTTATTCCCATCTGTGCCGGGGGTAAAAGATTTTGTTCTAACGAGGCAAAGAACGAAAATCTATTTAATGGTATTTCCGCCGTTACTTCTTTTCTTGCATTAGTTAACGTTGTTCGCGCCTTAAACCCTTTATTATCAGCATTAGTTGCATCAGTATCAGGGTAAATAAAGCTGTTTTTGCCTACACTATTCACACATCCGTCTGAAAAAGTAAGCAATGATTTGACGTGATTTGCTAGAGATAAATTATTACAGTCGTAAACTGTTTTTCCGTTTTGGTGGACTGTCATTTAACTAAAAAAATTTGTTACGTCTGAAATAACGGATATTGTGTCGTTGTCCGGCGCTGCTCCGTCAGCTAGTTTATCTACTTTGAACTTGATAAAAAAATACCCATTGTACCAGTCATAAAACGAAGCCCTATCGTTTATACTAAATTTGTAGTCCGTTTTGACTTGTGTTTGTCCATTTTGTGGAAACACTATAGGCGTGTCTAGTAAAAAGTTACAATATACATATCGATCGCAGAACTGTGTTCCTCTAAACATTTTTTATTACTAGAATATTATTTTTTTTATATATAAAAATGATAGAGTTTACGAATCGTGTCTTAAATTTTGTAAAGCAGAGTCTAGAACGAAGTAAAACCTATAAGATTTTTGTTTTACCTATGAGATGTTTAATCCGTAAAAATCGTAAAAAATGTGAGTGAAATTTAGACCGTTTTACCCGTCTCAACCGTAGTGAATAACAAATCTTACATGTTTGCATGTTCTATAGTCCCGTCAGTAGTAGTTAACTATGGGAAAAAATCTGCGGTTTTTAAAAAACACGTTTTTTTTTTGAAAACGTGTTTTTTGAAAACCGCAGATTTTTTCCAATAGTTAACTACTACTATGTGTAAAGTCAAAGTCACAAATAGTTATAGAAATTAGATCAAAACATTTGTTTCAGAATAACTTCAGCTTGAATAACTTATGTATTCAATTGATATTAACAATTTGGACTACTAGGAAGACAAGCATTGATGTTGGGTTCAGCAGGTCAAAAGTCAGGGTCACTTGTACTTACAGAAAGTCTGCCGATAGTGTTTTTACCAGCAGATTAGGCTCCTTGAGCTAGCCGAGCACTCCTTGACCCATCTTTCTAAATTACGTATTGTCTTATTCTTTCCATTTCAAGATTGTGGTCTTGGAGTTAGTGGTCTACCTGTATTGGGTTTCAGTTGTATGTTTATATTACTATAGATAAACGGGATAGAGAAAGGGTAGGTTTGACCATTGACCTATTTAACCCTACCGCTAGCTGTTGCTAGTGCCGGTATCAAGTCCGGCTATCCCGTGTTCCTGTCGTTGTCTATATATAAAAAATGCCGAAGTTGCATTAAAAACACAGTAAATTTCGTTATTCTGTACATGTGTTTCAAGGAGTAACCACTCATCGGCAGCATTTAATTCAAACAATATGGAAAGCCATGATCCAAAAGTAGTCATAAAAGAAGTACTCGTTACCAAAAACATCGAAATAGGAAGCCAAATCCAGTGCCATGGACATCTACTGAGTGACATACACGGAATGAAGCCTCAGTATTTTTCAGAGGTTAGAATTTTGGCAAAAACAGTAAATTTATATAACACGCAGGGTTAAATTTTCATGTCAGACAAGTCTGACTATTGGGCTGGTGAATACCCTCGGAGACCTCTGGTCTATGTTTGTCTATTGTCATTTTATTGTTTTTTTTTTTCTTGTGCAATTACCTGGCTGGATTGTGGCATTTGATTGTAATGTTCGGCCATTGTAAGTGTTTCCTGTTAACTTTTCTTCATTATTTGTTTTTTTGCTTACAGTTTTTCTAGTTTATTTTGAGTAGAAGCAACTGTATATCAAATTGGTAAATTCAAGATAATTATATAACTACATGTACATAGATATTTTATGTATAAGTCGGTATTTTTTACATGTCGGAATTAAGTACTTGAATTGACAAGTATTTGTGGACACTTGTATAACAAAGACTGAAAACGTTTCCTTGTTCAACAAGTAATGGGGTTACCCTCAAACTATGGGGCATCTTTATTTGGCATGTTGTATTGTTATTCTATTGCATTATTCACATGCAGGTATGTGAAATTTTTACTTACTTCGAATTAATGTTGTTAACTTAATTTAGGTACATTATCATACAAATGGCGAGATTAAAAATGAACGATATGAAATCACAATGAATAAATGCTTTCCTGCTCGACATTTTGCAAAGAGTGATCGACACGAATGCGCTGTGAATTCGTTTTGTTCATAATTGTGAAACCCGAGTAGGAGGTAGAAGTAGTTAACTATGGGAAAAAATCTGCGGTTTCAAAAAACGTTTTTTGAAAACCGCAGATTTTTTGCCATATTAACTACTACCTACGGCACTATAGAAAAAAAAACAAACATGTAAGATTTGTTATTCACTACAGTTGAGACGGGTAAAACGGGCTAGATTCTTAATTCACTCACATTTTTTTCGTTGCTTGCGGTTTAAGCATCTCATAAGTAAAACAAAAAATCTTAAGAAAACGTATTTTGTATTTCCCGATCAAAACAATGAAATATTTTCTTCTCTGGTAAGTTAAGATATAGAAAAGAATATTTATTTTTAGTAGCTAAATCAAGCGTATTTTTGAGACCTGAAGTTCTGAAGATATAAGTTCTCTCTCCTTTTTACTAGGAAAATTATACACTACGTAGAAATTACAATTTAAACGACAGTCTTTAGGTATCCGAAAATAAGACTGACTTAAATAAATTACGTTCATTTTCTTGTGCCTTCCGCCTATAAAGTATTTTACAATAGAAGATTGATCTTGTTGTCGTCAAAAATTACGATTTTTTGTTTGTCACCGGCTTCGTCCTCGCAGTCGATATCTTCAACTCAATCATTAGATAGTTGTAATAAATCTTCAAGAGACACACCTAGTTTTTCCGCTATTTCCTCGAATCTTCGAATTAGTTCCTTGTAGTAATGTTGTTCTAAGTTCTTTGCGTAAAGAATAATTTTGTCGTAATACAATAAGGGTTTAAATAAAAGGTGCATTAGCAAATT
>MJUU01004151.1:0-11369 GCA_002080025.1 Modiolus philippinarum
TTAGTCACTATACATGGTAGGATCATGCAACCTTGCATATGCATGCATTTCTGATGGAATGTCAGCATCCATGCAAAATTAGGTCACTTTGACCTATATTTTACGCTTGATTGATTTTCATTCAAGTTTTCGGACGAGTTCAGATCTCAGTCACTATACATGGTAGGATCATGCAACCTTGCATATGCATGCAACTCTGATGGTGAATCAGCATCCAGGCAAAATTAGGACACTTTGACCTATATTTTACGCTTGATTGATTTACCTTCAAGTTTTCTGACTAGTTTAGATCTCAGTCACTACACATGGTAGGATCATGTAACCTTGCATATGCATGCATCTCTGATGGTTGGTCAGCATCCAGGCAAAATTAGGACACCTTGACCTATATTCTATGCTTGATTGATTTACATTCAAGTTTAAGGATAAGTTCAGATCTTAGTCACTTTACATGGTACAATCATGTAACCTGGCATATGCATATAACTGATGGTAGATCAGCATCCAGACAAAATTAGGTCACTTTGACCTATATTTTTCGCTTGATTGATATACATCCAAGTTTTTTGGACAAGTTCAAATCTCAGTCACTTTACATGGTAGGATCATGTAACCTTGCATAGGCATGCATATCTGATGGTACATCAGCATCCAGGCAAAAGTAGGTCACTTTGACTAATGTTTTACGCATGAGTGATTTATGTCCAAGTTTTCAGGCAAGTTCAGATCTCGGTCACTATACATGGTAGGATCATGTAACCTTGCTTAGGCATGCAAATGTGATGTCAACATCCAGTCAAGATTTTGTTACTGTGACAAAGTACCATAACAAGGCGAATTCTGTAATCGTTGATTACCTATGTTTGTTTTTATCTGCAACTTCATAAGAGTCATGACGTCATATTGGTGATGTCATTGACAGATATTTTCTTGTATCAGGTCAATACGGAGATACTGCCAATATCAGTCAGTAAGATCAAAGAGAAAAAATGTTCATATTGTGGATAAACATGTATATCTGTACTTGTAGTGTATGACTGGTGTGAAATGATTTTGCTTATTGCTTCAAACCACATCATTATTAAAGTTGCAAAATAAATGGTGAAAAATAAGTGGAGCAAGAAAACAATGGGCATTTATAAGAGTTTTACTGTATAGCTAATTTAACTGTATTACATGCATGAAGTTATTTGCCATTTTGTTAGGCATTACCAGCTTTAGATATATTGATTCAAAATCATGTGTGAAAGCTTATACCTGAATTATTAATGCATTTAAACTTGTATTTATGGGATAGATGCAATATGTTTTGTATGTGATAATCATTAAAGTGTAAGAACTACAATTTTTGTTATCTCCTTACATTGAAGATGATTTGGATAACAATTCAAGCTTATCATTTTTAGCTCACCTGGCCTAAAAGGCCATGTGAGCTTTTGCTATCACTATGCGTCTGTCGTCCAGCGTCCGTCGTCCGTCTGTCTGTCTGTCAACAATTTCAAAAATCTTCTCCTCTGAAACCACTGGGCCGAATGTAACCAAACTTGGCCTGAACCATCACCAGAGTATGGCTTCTCAAAATTGTGTTCGATTAGGCGGTAGGTCAAACAACATGGCCGCCATTGCTAAAAATAGACCTTTTTATTCACAAATTCGTGGGTGTCGCCATTGCCGACTTCCGAATGAACTTGTTACCGGAAGGGTGTAACGTTCGTAAGACCTCGGCGTTTGCCGATCGATCGGTATAAGGTTTAATGATACAGGTGTCATACTTTAACAGTTAATTACTCCAAGAACACCTGTTGAGAAAGTCATCAAAACCTATCTAAGTGATAAAACAGTTATTATGACATCAAAGAAACCGCCTAATATATATTTGTATATTACAAATGACTGTTAATTAAGCAGAGAAGTTCGACATGTTATAAGTTGATTAAGAAAACTGAACTTTGTTTTGAAGGAAAAGAAATCAAATTCACAAGTAATTTAGATTAATAAATTAATCATTTATATGTCACGAAAAAAATATTTGAAGTATTCTTGATAGATTTTCCGAAAGTTTGGAAAAATAACTTGGATATTAATGTTTTTATAAAGGATACTAATATGCATATACAAGCTCTTAAAAATTAAATGATAATAAATTTATGTTGAACGTTTTTAAAATATCTCCTTTCTGAAATATTTTGTTCAAGTTTATAAAATTAAAAAAAAACAACAAAAAAGTACTTAATTCAAAAAGTCTCTGGTAATATTATTTTTAGTAGGAACAAAAAAAAACCGGCAAATCGGCAAAACAATGACATCAAATATAAAATTGAACTGCATTTTTATATTTAAATAATGCACGGTGATGTCATTCTGCAAGAATAAAACTAAAAAATAGTTGAAACAAAATAATTTCACACCTAATAACACGCAAATTGATGAAAAAAATAAAGATTGAAATGCAAAATTTGAGATTTGAGCTCACGGATAGCGTTCAGCTTGTCGAAATTCATATAAATCAAATATTTTGTAATATATCGCAACTATATATTCCTTTATTTTATAACTCATGTTTCTTTAATATCTTTTGAGATGGGGTTCAAACTATATTTTAGGGATAAATTGGTTTTTACAAATCCTTGGTTTATGCAATGAAAATATTGAGTATTTACCAAATTTTGATATTGGCCTGAGTTACCTTCCTGCCACTAAGAAGAGATAGCCATAATTTTTGTGCTAGAAAGGAGTAGTCCAACTGGAAAGTGGTTTTATGCCGAGATAGTACTTTGTTCTATTTCTGAGAAAAAAAATATGTGTACAGTAGAAATAAATTTTTGTTGTGAAATTTAATTTCAAAATACGTGGTAAATGAAAATTTTATTACAAAATCCATCACTTTCATCTCTTTGTGAAAACCATCAAAGGGTCATATAATTAATAAAACCTGTTTAAACAATTACATTGATCTGTATATTAAGGACACGTGTCATGCCTCCAGGTGTAATAATCTACCTGGACAAACTGTTTATTATCACCTGGATTGAAGCGTAATATTCTACAATACGCAAAACATTTTTGGTAAAACATTTTACCTTAATTTTCATATTAACTTCATTTAATAATTTATTAGTGTAAAAAAATTACTTTTAACAGGTATATTCTTTCAGAGCGGATACCTGTTTAAAATAAAAATGTTAAAATTCTATTTTTTTTTTTATTAATTGAATCACGACAAATGACCATACGTTGCCACAGTAAATACCGTCTAGCTACACCCTCTTAATGGCGGATGACTATGCGGCACCTGGCGGTCAAGTTCGATAACTGTGTAATCACCAATTTCTGAAAGCGTCTATAGAACACAGGGATAAATTGCAGTTTTTGGCCAATAACTCAAAAACCGTTACAGATATCAAAAATCTGACATGGGGGGTAAAAATGATCAGCATGATGAGATATACCTACTGTGCAATTTTGAAGAAAATCTGAAAACCCATCTCAAGAGTTACAGCCCTTTTCTGTAAAATTTTCAAAAGTTGCGCATTTTTTATTTTTTATTTCAAAAAGTGTAACAGATAGAGGTCAAGTGTAAATTGCAGAAATGTTCAACATACCAAGATCTACCCACACTGAAATTTTGAAGAAAATCCAAAAACCCATGTAGGAGTTATTGCCCTTTTTCACAGAATTTTCAAAATTTTCATATTTTCGTCTTTCATTTCCAAAACTATAGAAGATGAAGGTTCAGTATAAATTGATAAAATGTTTGCCATGCAATGGCGACTTCAAAACTGGTGTTGAAAATTGTTCGTTGACCACCTTTTTCAAAATGGCCGCCAAAAAAAGAGGGGAAAATACAACATTGTCCGATTTCAATGAAATTTGGTTTCCAAATAGATATTCATGTTGCGACTTCAAAACTGATGTTGAAAATTGTTCGTTGACCGCCATTTTCAAAATGGCCACCAAAAAGGCGTACAACTTATAAACGAAAATTCAACATTGTCCGATTTCAATGAAATTTGGTATCCAAGTGGGAATTGATGTCACTACTTCAAAACCAGTGTTGAAAATTGTTTGTTGACTGCCACTTTCAAATGGATGCCAAAAAAAGCGGGAAAATTCAACATTGTCTGATTTCAATGAAATTTGGTTTCCAAATAGATATTGATGTTGCGACTTCAAAACCGATGTTGAAAATTGTTCATTGACTGCCATTTTCAAAATGGCCGCCAAAAAAGGCGGGAATATTTAACATTGTCCGATTTCAATGATATTTGGTTTCCAAATAGGTATTGATGTCGCAACTTCAAAACTGATCTTGAAAATTGTTTGCTGACCGCAATTTTCAAAATGGCTGCCAAAAAAGGTGGGAAAATTCAGCATTGTCTGATTTCAATAAAATTGGGTTTCCAAATAGATATTGATGTTGCGACTTCAAAAACCATGTTGAAAATTGTTCATTGACCTCCATTTACAAAATGATGTCTCGACTTCAAAACTGGTGTTGAAAGTGGTCCTGAGCAAAATTTTTTTTCGTCAAAAAAGCCCAACAAAGAAATGTAGTAAAACATTATCAGACTTTAAATACAGTTCAAGATGTGTTGTTTGAGCTACCAAATTTTAGAGACTGAAGATCAGCTTTATAACTTACAATGTTAGCTTGATTGTGGCAATTGAAAGCCAGGTGAGCGATACAGGCTCCTGGGAGCCTCTGGTTTCTTATATGACGGCATAATTTTGCAGTTGAATTATGGTTTGATGCAGGTGTTGTTGTTGGCGACCTCTGCGATGGCGACATGGGCATTTGTGGACAGTGTATACGTAACTCAGATTCCAAAAAGGCAGATCATCAGAATATAGTATGTTCTTTGGCACATGCTTAACAGCCATTCTGACATCAAGTTCTATACCCCACCTTAAGGAGTTCATGTCTTCACTTATTCTGTTCATCAAAGAGTTGAAATATAAAACACTTGGTTATAAATTTTTTGATATTTAGAATTATACATATAATAAAAACAAAGAAACTACTGGGGTTTTCAAGGCTGAAAAGGAATATCATAAAAAGACCACAAATGAGCTAAGCCAGAAGATTCTGCTGTGCCCTCAAGGGCATGACATAACTGTATACTGTCACATTTTAGAAACAAGACTGCCATAAAATAACAGCAGTAGAATACTCAGGATACTAAAGAAGCAGAAGATGTATTTTGTTTACATGTGATTCCTCTTTGCAACTGATACAATATTAACATATTGATAAGATATCAGTAAAATTAGGAAGGGACAGGTTAAAATCAATTTACAATTCCTGCCACCTGTCAAGAGCCTTGGGGGTGGGGGTCAGGGGCGAGACCATTTTTGGGACGCCGGGATTGGCCATTTTTAATTTCGGGAAAATGGGATGGCCCCTTTTTAAGTCCAGGAATTAGGGATGAAAATGCCATCAGGACACAGGAAAGGGGTGTTTTTACATCTGGGAAATAGGGAATTTATGGTAAAATTTGCAAAAATTGGATTCTGACATACAATCTTCCGGGATCGTGACTTTTTCGCAAAAAATTTGCGGGATTTTGGGATTTGCACATTTAAATGAAATAGGGATGAGACCCCATTTGCCCTCCTCAAACTTTGGATTTCCAAAAAAATGAAGAAAGTCACAAAACAAATTATATCATACATTTATTTAACAAAACATGATTAAGTTATAACAACAACAAATACATATAAAGTACAACTTATAAACAATAATAGTAGTATAGTTTTACTGCTGAGGTCTATGTAGCCTTTCATCTAATGCTTGGGCCACACCCTTTTGTAAAACAGGTCCGTTGTTGTGTAATAACATAGCAGGCCACACAATAAAGTCTACATATGTACCAGTCTTTGTAAATACTTCAAAATAACTGGAGTCTAGTTCCCAGCTAACACCAGTATCAAATACAAACGATAACGGGGGATCGTGTATAGCACAATACCAACAGACTTCTAAAACAGATCTGACGTATGGTTCTAGTTCTTCTGGGATGTCCTTTATACCAGAACCAGATTCTGGTGACATAAATAGCTGCAATAAAGTAAGATGGTGTATATTTAGCATAGCTCCATCCTTTGCTTATTTTGGCGCTATTTAGATCCTATTGCTTATTTGTTATCAGCTTTAATACATATTTCAGTTTATGGCCTGAAAAATGTTTTGATTTGATTTATACAGAATACACATAAGTTGTTGAAATGACCATCTGCAGAATCTCAATTGAGAGGTTTCCCCTTTAAACACGTGTACAGCATAACAAAAATTACTGTTTATTATGCAACTTTGGTATCTTTGTGTATTTTTCAAAGTAACTGTGGTATTTAGTAATTAAAATAAATAATGCATATAATACTACAATTTTAAATTGAAATTACTGTGAAAGTGCAATTGTTCATGGGGTTCTAATTTTCGTGGATTTCGTGGTTCACTTAAACCACGATATTAAGTTCCCAACGAAATGCATTTTTTTTTTCATAGAGTTTAATGGATACGAAACCACGAATTTAAGTGCCCACGAAATGGTGGTTTTCATGAAAACCACGAAAATTGATGTCCATGAATAAAAGTACATCCACAGTAATCAATTTTGGTTATAATGCCAATATTCAATTAACTCATGTCTGCTTACAATGTTTGACATTTATTCATTAAGTCTTGTAAACAATTTAAATGTTCACTGGATTAATATTTCTCAGTCCTAAGGCATTTTCTCCATGCAGTTAGGTTTACATCATTCAGAAAAATGCCACCATTATGGACACTTGAGAAGCCAGTGCCTTAAAATTTTACATTTAGCTCCTAGTAACATACTGATTTTGTTTATAAAATCTACAACAATACTTACCCCATATAGATTTGCCATTGTCTGTTGAGCTATTCTTTTTCTTGTTTCCTTTACAACTTTTAAATTCTTTACAGATAGTTTTGGTACATTAAACTGAAAAAAGGTATATATATATTTGGTTAGGCAGTAAATAAAGTTGGAACATTGAGTTAAAACAGAATTGTTATAAAAAAGTCCTACTTCATACACTGATTTGTGTCTTTGAATGTAGATTTTTTTCTGTTAGTCATCTATTTTCTCTTATTTGGCAATATTTTATGAATTACCAACACACAGTACATTCAAACTGCTTTTCCAATTTTATGTTTCTAAATGGAATATTATACAAGAGTTAAAACTTACCGTTGCATTTACACTCATATTTGGACCATGAGGGACTAGATATGTCATTTCAAGAAGATGGAGCTGGTGTCTAGATAAGGCAGAGCAAAACTCCCAGCATTCCTGCAAAATATAAAAGATAACTTGACACACCAGGATAGGTTTTTGAATCAATTAAAAAATATCTGATCTCTTATACCAAGAACAAAGTTCCAATGATGTTTTTTTTTAAATCCAAAATCTGCAGTTTTTTAAGCATCTTGTACTAGACTGGTCATTTAACTTCATGGACCACTGGTTAAATTGAAAATCTCGGCAATAACCCACTTCTAGATACTATAAAACCATCTTTTCTGAACAAGATACTCAGATAGTTTGATTAAAAATACTTATCTTATTCCTTATACTTTTGAATTGTAATCTCATTTTAAGATGGTAATTATTACCTTAAATATGTTAAAAAGATATACACAAGCTGTTTTTTCATCATTCAATTTTTCATTGGCTAATTCATATGCTCTAGGCCAGATATTCTGGTATACTTTGTTAAACATGCCAGCTAAGTCTGTCGGTCTGTGTTGCCGTTCTATATTTGGTATATCTGGTGTTTCATCTGGAAGCTTCTCAGTAATGTATTGTGATAACCTGAAATTATAGAAACAATGGCAATGTAGAGAATGGATTAATCAAAAAAATAAATAAAACCAGTCTATATAATTGAATTTAAAGTATTGGGTGGTTGATTAATATAGTTAAACGTTAAAAATCAGTTTTATAAATTACATTAGCCTCCATAGCAAAAAATGCTTTAGAATATTAAATTTCTGTTTCAATCCTCTTCAGAATGTAATGTCCCAAATGAATTCGGGAACTACCCTTCAAGGAATAGATCTTGAAAAAATGCCAAATCCCTTTAGATTATAGACTACAATATACGTATTGACAAAGAGTAGGCTAGTTTAACCCCGCCGCAACAGGTTTGCGCCTGTCCTAACTCAGGAAATTTATTAAGCCTTTGTGTGTCTTGTCTTTTTAGCTCACCTGACCCAAAGGGTCAGTGTGAGCTATTGCCATCACTTGGCGTCCGTCGTCTGTCGTCCTGCGTCCATCCGTCCGTTAAATTTTTCACATATTCATCTTCTCCTCTGAAACCACTGAAGCAAATTCAACCAAACTTTACAGGAATGATGTATGGAAGGTCCTTTACAAAGATTGCTCATTTCGTTCCAATCCGATAAAAAACATTGCCGCCAGCGCGGAACTTAGGTTTAACATTGGGCCCTATGGGGAAAAACCTCATTTTCATCTTCTGTTCTGAAAAGGCTGAAGCAAATTGAACCAAACTTTACAGGAACGATGTACTTAAGGTCCTTAACAAAGATAGCTCATTTCGTTCTGATCCGACGAAAAACATGACGCCAGCACGGACCATGGTTTAACATAGGACCCTATGGGAAAATCACATTTTCATCTACTCCTCTGAAACCACTGAAGCAAATTCAACCAAACTTTACAGGAATGATGTATGGAAGGTCCTTTACAAAAATTGCTCATTTCGTTCCGATCCTATAAAAAACATGGCGGCCAGCGCGGAACTTGGGTTTAACATTGGGCCCTATGGGGAAAAACCTCATTTTCATTTTCTGCTCTGAAAAGGCTGAAGCAAATTGAACCAAACTTTACAGGAATGATGTACTAAAGGTCCTTAACAAAGATTGCTCATTTCGTTCCGATCCGATGAAAAACATGGCGGCCAGCACGGAACATGGTTTACCATATGACCCTATGGGGAAAATAACATTTTCATCTTCTCCTCTGAAATAACAGAAGCAAATTAATCAAACTTCACAGGAATGATGCATGGAAGGTCCTTTACAAAGATTGCTCATTTCCTTCCAATCCGATAAAAAACATGACCGCCATGCAGCGCGGAACTTAAGTTTAACATTGGACCCTATGGGAAAAATCATATTTTCATCTTCTGCTCTCAAACGGCTGAAGCCAATTGAACCAAACTTTACAGGAGTGATGTACTTAAGGTCCTTAACAAAGATGGGTCATTTCGTTCCGATCCGACGAAAAACATGGCCGCCAGCACGGAACATGGTTTAACATAGGACCCTATTTGGAAAATCTCATTTTCATCTCCTGCTCTGAAACCACTGAAGCGAATTCAACCAAACTTCACAGGAATGATGTATGGAAAGTCCCTTACAAAGGTTGCTTATTTTGTTCCAATCGATAAAAAACATGGCCGCCAGCGCGGAACTCAGGTTTAACATTGGACCCTATGGGAAAAATCATATTTTCATCTTCTGCTCTGAAGCGGCTGAAGCCAATTGAACCAAACTTTACAGGAATAATGACCTAAAGGTCCTTTACAAAGATTACTCATTTCATTCTGATCCGACGAAAAACATTGCGACCAGCACGGAACATGGTTTAACATAGGACCCTATGGGAAAATCACATTTTTATCTTCTTCTCTGAAATAACTGAAGTAAATTCAACCAAACTTTGCAGGAATGATGAATGGAAGGTCACAACGATTGCTCATTTCGTTCTGATCCAATAAAAAACATGGCCGCCAGTGTGGACTTAAGTTTAACATTGGACCCTATGGGAAAAATCAGATTTTCATCTTTTCCTTTGAAACTGCAGAAGCAAATTCAACCAAACTTTACAGGAAGGATGAATAGAAGGTCCTTAACAAAGATGGCTCATTTCGTTATAATCCGTTAGAAAACATGGCTGCCAGCACGGAACATAATTTATCATTGGACCCTATGGGAAAAATCACATTTTCATCTCCTGCTCTGAAACCTGCTCTGAATCAAATTCAACCAAACTTTACAGGAATGATGACTAAAGATACTTTACAAAAATTGCACATTTCATTTCAATCCGACAAAAACCATTGCCTTAATTGCAGAACATAGTTTAACATTGGAGCCCAGTATGAGAAAACCATCCTTTTCATCATCTTCTCTCAAAACAATTAAAGCAAATTGTACTAAATGTATAGAAGGTCCTTAACTTGCAAAAATTACTTATTTCAATAGGATCAGACAAAATACATGGGTGCTAATTGAGAACATACCTAAACACCCTACCCCATTGGTAAAAAACATGATCATTTTTGGTCATGCATGGCATAGAAGCGTTTTGTCAGATGAGCAATACAGGCTCAGTCTCTGAGCCTCTAGTTTCTAGTTAGTTTACTTTATGTCTATAGGCGTCAAGGATGATGTTTATTTCGCTGAACTTGATAACTCTTTATTCAGGGGCCGACTCCGACCTGCCGTTGGGTGTGGGGTTTTCTCACCGTTCATTGAAGATCTTATGGTGGCTTTGAGTTGTTATTACTCCCTATTGGGTCGTTGTCTCTTTGACACATTCCCCGTTTCCCTTCTTTTTTCTACTTTCTGCTAATGCTCATTGTTGAAGGCATCATGGTGATTTCAAGATGAAGAACAACAATAAAAGCGTTGTTCCTTTCCTTGGATATATCATTTATTTGCAGAGACGTTGTCTCATGTGCATTTACTTCATATCCTTTGATTGTTTATTGTGTAAATGCACAACTTCAGTATTTCCTTACTAAAGATACCATAATGATCATCATCTCATTTTAGCCTAGCATAAACTATTTTGATGCAGTAAATATACTTTTTGTACTAACGTTGACATATAAAGGTCCTTATCAGCCTGGACCTCTGATTTCTCTTTCTTAACACCATCTACTTGTTTCTGAAGCTGTTCTATCTGTTGGTTTAGATCCACTATCATATTGTCCTTAGATTTACTAGCCTTTTCCATAACAAACGTTGTAAGCTGTTTTGCTAAACTAACATTTTCTTCTTTGTAGTTTTCCAACTCGTCGTGGTGTTCTCTTACTGTATTATCTAATTCTTGAATTTTTCTATAGAAATCAAATAATCTGAGTTAAAATTCAACATGACAATGCTTGGAACCTATACAGAGGTACAATTAACAAAGCATGGACATATATATACTTTTAAGTGTCTGTACCAAGACATATAAACCAGGAAAAAAAAGAAATTGCGAAAAGATTAACTCACTGGTTAACCAGAAAATGACTGCATCACACTCTTTCACATTATTGAGTCAAACCAGCTTCATTTGAGTGTGTGTGTGTGTGTGTGTGTTTTTTTT
>MJUU01004151.1:12699-60342 GCA_002080025.1 Modiolus philippinarum
TTTGCTTAAGTCTGTTTCTCAATAACTACAAGCCATAGGTCAATGATATTTGGTATATAGCTTGGTTTTGGTTAGTACATGTCAGTCTGCCATATGGCTTTTGACCTTGACCTCAATTTCATGGTCTAGTGAACAAAGTTGAGTGTTTCTGATTAGAATAGCTTCTTAATTACTGTAAGTGGAATGGTAATAATATTTGGCTTGTAGGTTGCTCTTGAGTAGTGCATGACTGTTTTAGCGACAAGCAGGGACGGGCGAGACATCTATTAGGGTCCACTCTTGTTAGTGTTTCCTGTTAATTAAGTAAAGATATTTTGCTAAACTGATTGTATTTCATAACTACAGTGAGTTTTGGAAATATATTGAAGAATCGGTTGACAAATCTAAAATCGGCTTTTTATGGACAGGGTTATTATTGGCGAATTATTTAGAATTAAAGGGTTACGTTTTCATGGCTTCTAACTGTGTCTTCAGTTCTGTCAATTCTGGTGGTTCTTTCTTCTTTCTTGGATCACTTCCTCTATAGAAATTAAATTGGTGTTAGATATTGATGTACAACACATTTTATATGAGCAATAACTGATACAGTATAATGTTTGCTTCTTTACTTTTCTTATCAAAAGTTCACTTTTAAAAATTGTAAATTGAAAAACAAACACTACAATTTCAAATTTGTAGATTATGTAATATACCTTGGCCTGATTTCTTGAACATTGCAGAATTTAGTGGTTTCATAATTTCTTTTCACCTGCAATTCTTAAATCTATACACTTCAGTATTGACATTCTTCTAATGTATTATATCTGATACAGTGTACTTGAATATTGAAGATGTCTTATGTATTTGGAAATCATTGTACCTCATCTTACAAATGTTTGTATTTTGATCTGGCACTTTTAGCTTTCCTTTCTTTTCTTTTAAAATGATTTAGATTTTGAATTACCATCTTTTTTACAGCTGAAGTACATGTAGACCTTGCATTTGATTTTCATCTTAAAAGCAGTTTTGCAACACTTATTTTGTTCTGTTTCATCCTAACTTTCCCCAATTTGTTTCAACTTACGCTGTTGCTTTTTTCCTGGGGTTGACAGTTGCAGTTTTCCCTGATCTATCTGTTTGCTACAAACAAAAATTAACCTTTTTAAGATTGGCTTTTGGAATTTGGTAGGGGTTAAATTGAAAAAAGGGTAAAACATCAGAAGAAGAAAAAATTAAGGAACGAAGTAAATACATGTATTAAATATGTAAAATGGAGATTTGAATATTCTGCACAATCTTTAAATTATATTAAGAAGCGAATCTTATAAATGTTATAAATCATGCATTAGTATTAAGATAAAAATATACATCTCAATAGACATACATTGGCCATACATTGGCTAGTCATTTATTGAAAGCAGTGGGCAAGAGCCATTTTCGTGAAATTGTTCACTCATGTATTATTTTAATTTATTGCCACCCATCCAGAGCCTCTAGAGGTGTAGGGGTTTGCAAGCTAGTTCTGAGTTCTGAAGATTTTAAAATGGTGTCCTTATCAAACGGCAAGACTTTTCTAGCATTTGTTGTTACATGCCATATTGCAGGAAGAAGTATTTGTCCCATTGAGCTACCATTTCTGTCTGTGTACTGTAAAATCCAAGCCATTTTTGGTCTATGATAAAGCCGCTAGCTTTCGTACTGTCAATATATTATCCATTTCTTGTGTTATGTTGGAAAACTTTCTCTGAATAAATATGCATAAAATGTATGCATTGCTCATTTCTGGGGAGACAATAAATTGTTATATATTTTTTATTCCACTGGACAGTGAAAGATGCTTAGTCTTGTTTTTTTATTAGACAGATATTTGGTTGAATTACATTTTTAAAATAGCATATGTTTTCGCTAGATATACCAACTTAAGTTCAAAACATTACTTCAGTGATTCTCAAAATTGTGACCCACATCGTAATATGACTGTTCTTGGTTAAAAAAATTGTAAAAATTACTTTTCTTTAACAAACAAAACGTTATTTTGTTTTGCCACACATCTGAAGAAAACAAATTAACCAACAGTAGCATGACACTATCAACAATTTTGGCGCAAGCTGGATTTAAACAACTGAATTTTAACTAAAATTCCATGTCGCTAGCAGAATTTAATTTTTGAGGTTGACGTCGTAATTATTGAAATCGGGTTTTTGATATTTTACAACTAACTTTTAAGACGGAAGCCACTTTGTTTTTCAGTGTATGCAACTAGAAACAGACACATTAAAGTATAAAACTCAGAAAATTTACTATTCAAGCTGTCGCTAATTTTGTATTAACAAGCGTTACCGAGAAAGCAATGCGCACAAACAAGTTATAACTTGTTGATCATTCAGGTAAAATGGAGAAAAATGTATGTTGAGGACATCTTATGTTCAACTGGAATAGGAATGCTTTCATCGATACTGGACTTTTTTCCATATGAACTTTCATTTGTCATTTTGAAACTTGTCGCTTATAAGAAATTAACATCCGTGACCAAGGTTTGTCTGTCATGTAACATGTTTAGGGAGTTTGTTTGCAGTATATCTTAAGGGAACATACAGATATATTAGAGAAATGCAAGAATCAGTTACATGTCGGAGTTTCTGTTCAGTCAGCAGTCAAAATATTGGGAGTGTCATTAACTTCCGTTACCATTAACAAGCGTGAGCAAATTACTGGACACAAAATAAAAAACCCTGCTTTTCACGAATCTCAATTTAGGCATTTGTTATAATAATATTAACTCCAAAAATGTAGAAAGACAACATTTGAAAGCAATGACGAATCGAAATTATACCCAAACTAAGGAATTTTTATGAAATTATTTGATAAGGTTGTAATATTTCCTGCACAGTCCGATTGGGAAGGAATTTGGTCAACTGGTTAACCTACTGTAGATAATCAATGACTTTCTTCACATATTTTCATCACAAGTTGAAAAGAGCACGTTTATTGGAAAGAAAACGAACGAAACGCAAACTATTAATTATGGCCAAAAAGTAACGGATGTTAAACTGTAACGAAAAATTATTTTGTTAGAAAATTTTTCATAGTTTCGTGAATTTTCATGAATTCTAACATTGATCATGATTTGTATTAATAGTGTACAATTGTTAAATTATACAATACTCATTTGAACGTCTTTTGGTGCAATATCTAACTAAAAGATGTTTAAAAGGGGACATTTTTAAGCCTTCTCTTAAAAGGAGGAGACAAGTTAAAGTATTTTCTATTTAACAGTTAGGCACGGTGAACAATATACATGAACAATCGCAAAAATATAAAGGAATAATTAAAAGCATATCTAAAATGGAAGAGGCCTACTGTGATAGAATTGAAACTCGATTACAGAAGTTGATCGACGTTTGTAGAAATTAACATCCGTTACCAACATTTACTTTGATTTATTCATGTTTTACGTTCTGTCGTAAAACAGAAAAACAATTATTGAATTGATACTAATTTTTGGTCTCCTTTATCTTCAGTGCTCGACTAAGCCAGAGACAAATGTTCACACAAAATGTATATGATGAATTTGATCATGTAGTAATATTTTTAGTGAAAGGGGAAACGTTCACAGAAGCAGGATTGCCAAACAGTTAATGATGAAACTTTTCCCGAAACCATGTGATCGTAACCCGAGAGACAGTCTTCCATTGAGAAATGGTCACTTAAGGAGATTTGATTCATTAAAGAGACTTTTCCAATTGCAATGATTAACATCCGTTACAATGAGATTTCGGTCTGTTTCAAATTTTCATTATAATACAAACATGCTGAGGTTTAAAGTTTACAAGATTTTCGAGAACTAAAGTCATTTAAAGTTTGAAACAACCAAGAAACAGAGCGACAGCGTCGATTTATTGTAAAAATAAATATATTAAAGATCATAAAATATTGATGTATTTTTGAACATTTTTTATTATGATTTTGTATAGCGAGTTTGCACAGAAAAAATTGTCTGACAATGTAAACAATTTTTTTGTTTGCTGTATATGCTTGTTTTAAAAAATATTATTACATTTTCTAATGATGTTTCAGGGTATCGATGTTCAAAATCGCGTAATTGTATTACTGATAGTGTGTTTAACATCCGTTACCATGGATTTTGGGGGTTCTTCTAAAATTGCTGTATAAAAATAATTCAAAAAGATATGTGGATGAAATTTTATAGATAGACTCCAAAATGCTAATACTTCCCGAAAAAAATCATTATTTTATGTTTCTTTAATATAATATTTTTTCACATTTCTGCTGTGGAAGTGGGACACAATTTTGAGAATGACTGTAAGTACTAGCATACATAGATGTACATACTTGTGGTTTGCCTCCAGATTTGGGTATCTGAACATTCTGTACTCCTTTTAAATTTGAGGCAGATCTGAAAACATTTATTGACAGTATCAACAACTAGAAAAACTGTGAGCAAAGCTCACAATAAATACGCCCGCACCCCCATTTGATTCCAGAAATTCAAAATCAATCAAACAAAATTCTGAAAAAGGAGAGGCACATCTACATTATGTCACAAAGACTGTGTAAAGGTTTCATAAAAATGTATTCAGTGGTTCAGGAGGAGTAGTGGATAATAGATTTATACCCTCTTCTGGTGTAATTACAAAGTCCATGTTTTTTTTGTCTCGCCCGCGACGAAAGTCGCGGAAAGCGAGACATAGGCGTGCAAAGTATGACGGCGGCGGCGACGGCGGCGTAAACTCAAGTTATTATATAGAAGCCTTTGATGTAGGAACTTTATATTTGGTCCATAGGTAGCTCACCGCGAACCCCATCTGTCGGACCCAAAATTATGTGACCTTGACCTATATTTCGCGGCCCAGTGAACAGGTTAAGTTTTTTGCTTAAGTCCGTTTCTCAATAACTACAAGCTAGAAGTCACTGATATTTTATATATAGCTTGGTCTTGGTTAGTACATGTCAGTCTGCCATATGGCTTTTGACCTTGACCTCAATGTCACGGTCCAGTGCCCAGGTTAAGTTTTTTTTGCTTAAGTCCAGGTTAAGTATTTTTGCTCATTTCTCAATAACTACAAGTGATATGTCAATGATATTTGATATGTAGCTTGGTCTTGGTTAGTACATGTCAATCTGCCATGTGGCTTTTGACCTAGACCTCAATGTCACGGTCCAATGCCCAGGTTAAGTTTTTAACCGGGTTTTCCGTCGGAAAAATCCGGTTATTAAAATGGTGAAAATGGCGGGCGGGCGGCTGCCAAATGGGTACATCATTTGTCAGGAGCAAATCTCCTACAGTATTTTAGACAGAAAGTTTTTAATTTGCAGATCAATTGTACATATATCAAAGGTGTGCATGGTACTTTGATTTTGATTTTTGAATATTTATGTCAAAAACATCGGTTGTTGAACTTAGTCATTTTTACGTCAAATTTTTAACAATAGGGTACCCCCTTTGTCCGGAGCAAATCTCCTGCAGTATTTGAGACAGGAAGTTTTTATTTTGCAGATCAGTTGTACATATATCAAAGGTGTGCATGGTACTTTGATTTTGATTTTTGATAATTTATGTCAAAAATATCAGTTGTTGAACTTAGTCATTTCTTACATCAAATTTTTAACAATAGGGTACCCCCTTTGTCCGGAGCAAATCTCTTACGATATTTGAGACATGAAGTTTTTATTTTGCATACATATATCAAAGGTGTGCATGGTACTTTGATTTTGATATTTGATAATTTATGTAAAAAATATCAGTTGTTTAAATTAGTCTTTTTTACGTCAAATTTTTAACAGTAGGGTATCCCATTTTTCCGGAGCAAATCTATGGGTACATCATTTGTCCGGAGCAAATCTCCTACAGTTTAATGGACAGGAAGTTTTTATAATGCAGATCATTTGTACCTGTATCAGAGGTATGCAGTACTTTTATTTTCCTTTTTGATTAAAATCCAAGTTGCTGAACTTTCAGAAATAGGCTACTTTGGTGGAAGGTTTAACATTGAAAATTATAAAATGACAGCTTTCCTCTTGTTTTGCTTAAGTCCAGGTTAAGTATTTTTGCTAAAGTCCATTTCTCAATAACTACAAGTGATATGTCAATGATATTTGATATGTAGCTTGCTCTTGGTTAGTTCATGTCAGTCTGCCATGTGGCTTTTGACCTTGACCTCAATTTCACGGTCCAGTGACCAGGTTAAGTGTTTTTCCTTAGGTCTTTTTCTCAATAACTACAACTTATAGGTCAATGATATCTGGTATATAGCTTGGTCTTGGTTAGTACATGTCAGTCTGCCATATGGCTTTTGATCTTGACCTCAATTTCACGGTCCAGTGACCAGGTTAAGTTTTTTTGCTTAAGTCTGTTTCTCAATAACTACAAGCTATAGGTCAATGATATTTGGTATATAGCTTGGTCTTGTATAGTACATGTCAGTCTGCCATTTGGCTTTTGACCTTGACCTCAATTTCATTGTCCAGTGACCAGGTTAAGTTTTTTTGCTTAAGTCTGTTTTCAATAAGTACAAGATATAGGTCAATGATATTTGGTACATAGCTTGGTCTTGGTAAGAACATGTTAGTCTGCCATATGGCTTATGACCTTGACCTCAATTTCATGGTCTAGTGAACATAGTTAAGTTTTTCTGATTAGAATAGTCAATGAATTTCTGTAAGTGGTACGGTAATAATATTTTTATTGTAGGTTGCTCTTGAGTAGTACATGACTGTTTTAGCGACCAAGCAGGAACGGACGAGACATTTATTAGGGTCCACTTTTGTTTTTTTACGGAAACCCCAAAAAGCAATCAATTCATATTCTGTCACAAAGACTGTATTGAAGTTCCATGAAAATCTATTCAGGAGGAGTAGCGGATAAGATATTGGTTCCCTCTTTTAATGTAATGGCCATATTTTGCAATGGGAAACCGAAAAAATAAATTCAAATTCTTAAATAGGAGTTGCACATCTACATTATGTCATAAAGACTGTGTTTAAGTGTCATGAAAATCTATTCAGTTGTTCAGGGGTAGCGGATAAGAGATGTGTACCAACTTGTAATGGCTAAGTTCGTGTTTTGCTATAGGACACTCCAATAATCAATCAAATCAAATTCTAAAATAGGAGGTGCACATCTACATTATTTTTAAATTGTCATAAAAATCTTTTCACTGATTTAGGAGGAGTAGACAATAAGAGATCGGAACCTTTAGGTGTATTGGACAGACAGATGGACAACCCCATTACTACATACCCCCTGCATCTACCTTGTGTCACACAGACTGTGTTCAAGTTCCAAGAAAATCTATTCAGAGGTTCAGGGGGAGTAGCGATAGGAGATTGGTCATCACCTGTAATATAATGATTAAGTCCATTTTTGCTATGAGAACCCAAAAAATCAATCAAATCAAGTTCTGAAATAGAAGGTGCACATCTGCATTATGTCACAAAGACTGTGTTAAAGTTTCATGAAAATCTATTCAGTGGTTCAGGAGGAGTAGCGAAAAAGAGATGGATACCCACTTGTAAACAAGAGATGGGTACCAAGTTAAAATGTAATGTCTAAATCCATATTTTGCAATACGAAACCCAAAAATCAATCAAATCAAATTTTGAAATAAAAGGTACATATCTACCTTATGTCACAAAGACTGTGTTAAAGTTTCATGAAAATCTATTCCGTGGTTCAGGAGGAATAGCGGAGAAGAGATGGATAACCACACTTGTAATGTAATGGCTAAGTCAATGTTTTTGCAATGGGAAACCCAAAAAATCAATCAAATCAAATTCTGAAATAGGAGGTTCACATCTACATTATGTCATAAATATTATACGAAAAGTTATGGAGTGAATAAACATGAGACCATAACACATATGTTAACTCCAACTGCAATAATTTGAATGAGCTGTATGGCCATTTCGGAAATTAATTCCTCATCAGCAGAACTGTAACCAAAACATAGGAAATCCGTAATTAAAAAAAAATGTAAAATACATAAAACCAAACGAAAGCCAAATAATCAGTAATATTAAATATACCTAAGGATAAAACTACGATGGAGGGAGTTAAACTTTAAGCTTTAGAATTTACATAAATTTAGATATTAGTAATTGAACAAAGTGTACACATGAAATATTATCTCATGTACAAGTGCACCATATCTAAGGCAAATAAAGAGCATGCATTTCTAACACGGGGAATTGCTTTACCAACTCCACACTGCATTAAAAGATAAACTCCTGTATTAAAAGACCGTTTTGAAGTTTCATGAAGTAGCGGTAAAGAGATGGGTACCCTCAGGTGTAACGTACGGAAGGACGGATGGACGGACAGCCCTATCACTATATACCCCATTTATCAAGCGAGGTGTATAATAAGTTTCAAAATTCACAACAAAATTATAACAGCTCGAAATAAAAACGGCTTATTTTTTCCATAGTTGTATTGATGTATGGTTGTAGTAGCAGTAAGTCTTTTGTTTGTCTGGTCCAAAAAGGACAAACAATTTATTATACCCCTCGCTTCATAAATGGGGGTTGTATAGCGATAGGTTGTCCGTCCGTCTCTTCACATAATTGTTTTCGTCTTCTTTTCTTGTATAAGTATAACATTATGTAGCATTCTTAGTATATGTATACAAATGTATGTAAAAAGGGTGTTATATTTGGTCAGCTATCCACGTGTAATTGTGTCTCAGTAACCTTGTGAAATCTAAAAGTGACTTAGTCTGTCCACTTTTTCATTCTTGTGACGTTGTCTTTAAAATAATTTGAGATTTAATCATCATAGTTTTGGAAAAAGACCCTGTTTATAAACTATTAATCATTTTGCAAAATACCCATCAACCCTTGTTCTTTGTAATTCCAGTTATGTCACTACACCACGTTTTTTTGTGCTTGAAAAATCGAAAGGAGCTTTATGCATTTTCCGACAGATTTTGAATTGCGTATATCACCTAAAAGTTACCGAGTAAATATCAAATTTACCGCCCAGACCTTAATCCTTACAAAAATGCAGAATTATCAGAGATTCATAAAACAGCATACTGATTAAATAAATCGGTGTACTTACTGCACTTTACTAGTCATATTTTATCTGTCCTGAAATGTAGGGGTAAAAAAAATAAAGATATTGAATAATGATGCGCATTTCTTAATTCATTTAAAAGAACTCTTGCTATTTTCCTTTTGGTAGTCTGATTGTTTCTGTTAATTTCTGACTTATATCAACATCATGTTTTGTTTGTCCATGTATTCGCATCATTCTGCACCACATAACAAAAGGGGTGTAGGAAAAATGAAAGGATATGGAGTGAATGTACATGTGACAAAAACGCACACGATACACAGAAAACTCCAGTTTATCAAGGACAGGGCTTTTATTCCTGTCTACATCTTGATGTCGACTGAGGGTCTTCAACTAGAGGTGAACAATATTCACCCCCTCAAGCGAGATCAAGAAGGCCCCTACCGTGCACTTAAGCGGTATTCTTGACAAAAATTATATCAAGGTTATTAATTCTCAATGTATTCAAATCAGAGTGCAATAAGCCTCATAATGGCTTCAAGATGAAGAACAACAATAAAAGCGTTGTTCCATTGCTTAGTTTAATCATGTTTTCGTAGAGTTTTTATCTCACGTGCATTTACTCCATATCCTTTTATTATGAATCAAATATCAATTTCTTATAACAACTCTAAATCTATGCAGAATTTAGTGCATACATTATTAGGTAATTCTGACTGTAACAATTTCTTAACAATCCAGAAATATTTAACAATTAAAATAGGTACCTCTACATAAGAGTGTATGTGTTTATTTTACTGTATATAGTGACTTTTTGAAAAAGGCAAGAATGTCGTCCAAAAATCTGCATACTCCGACAGGAATACGTTTATGACCGTCACCAGAATATACTCAGGCAATGCAGATAAAAGGAAATCATACAAATTACCGATAAACCAGAATATCACCCTAGAT
Organism: Modiolus philippinarum; assembly: GCA_002080025.1. NCBI lineage: Eukaryota > Metazoa > Mollusca > Bivalvia > Mytilida > Modiolidae > Modiolus > Modiolus philippinarum. The sequence goes on from MJUU01004151.1 coordinate 22,667, forward strand.
ACATCTCACAAATAAGAAGAGACATTTTAGCTTGAATGTACGTCAGTATCGGTTTACACACTGACTATACTTTACTCTACTGTCATTGTCTTGTGAATCGATAACAAATGTAGCTTTTTGGCAGGTAAGATTGCAAAAAGGAGAACTACAAAGATCAAAGCCGATAAACAAGAAAATAAATGAGTGCTGCGTCAAGCCAGACTGTCACAGTGAGAGGCGTTGTTTCAAATTCGATTGATTTCAAATACTATTTAAAAACTGAATACTAGTATGCGGAGTTTACTATCTATTTGCGAAACCTTACCTCTTTATCATTACGTCAAAGTCTGCCAATACACAAAACGGAAGACAAGAACTTTCGTTAGCCCTTTAAAGATCAGGTTTACTATTTATTTCTTTTTTAAATTGACATTTTTGAAAGTATATCTAAGACAAAATTACAATTTCTTTTCATAATAAAAACCAGTCAGTGTACAATAGTTTTCAATGACATGTAACCAACCATGATATAGGTTATAATGAAACAGTTTAGGTTAGTTTACACTCAGTTTAAACCTATCAATGTATTGAAATAAGCATTATTTTAATTAAGATTCATTTACTTAACTGAAAGCTGCAATGTATACTTAAATATTATATCAAAACATTTGAAATGTTGCCCAAATTAAGACTTAGGATAGAAACTCGTAATTCGTTATTCTTGCATTACTTGTGTTTGTGATAATTGTATCATTTTCCATGATCTGATAAACAACAACAAAGTGACCGAAGAAAACTCTTTTTGGGTCACATTTTTCCCGATTTTATGTACTGTGAGTGTTAAAAAAAGTTCATGTGTGGTCTCAGATTACTAAGTGATCTATTAACTACTGCACATTGATTTAATTACATTTGACAAATTACAATCAAGTCTTTAAAGCTATTAGTGATAGCTAGCTTTGTCCTCAAACAGGGCAAACCCGTGGTAAAATCAACATATATTAACGCTCCCGTGAATTATTTCGATTCTTATATGATAACTTACAGGGTACAGAAGAGATGAATTTGTCTTTGTATTCATAGGTGAAACAGCCATAAAGTTTGACGTTTTGTTCTATGACGCTGCAAAATTGTCGTCAAACTGTCTATGACGTTATCAAAAGTGCCGTCGATTGTTGACAATACCCACGAATATATGCGGATTTTACCACGGTTATGGACTCAAGGCGATTAGAATGTAGATTTTACCAGGGGTCAGTCTGAAATTTGTCAAATATTCCAGTCTTTAATTTCAACCATCTTTGATGATTTCGAAAACGAGATCTTAATATGAAGCCAACCTTTAAAATTTGTCAAATATTCCAGTCTTTAATTTCAACCATTTTTGATGATTTCGAAAACGAGATCTTAAAATGAAGCCAACCTTTAGTCTCTGTTATGTATTTAATTTCCAGAAACATTGAGGATATACCAGTCTTGACAAAAATAAGAGTTTATTGAGTGTACGAACATCACCATCAAATTCATCTATTTATCTTTTGACAAGTATCAAGTCTTTTCACCTTAACTATCTGATTTTTCTGTCCGTGTATTCTGGTCCTAAGATCTATCATTAATAGTGATCCACTTATTCACTCATTTCGAAGCAATAGACGTTTGTCTTTCTGTAAGTTTTCATGTAGTTTCGAGCTTTTTGAATTTTCCTTGTTGTTTCCATGGCAACGGTCGACATTATTGATTTATTTTCTTCAAATTCTTTGTATGGTATACAGCATTTATGTAAGTTTTCATACAGTTCTGAGCACTTTTTAAATTCCCGCCTTTTGCCGTTTCCATAGCAACGGTACCATGTTGAAAACCCTATTACATTAACTTCGGTATATTGTTATAGACCTTCTTGCACAGCTAGACATTGATATTCCAGTCAGTGAAATTCAGACTGAATGTACGCTTGCGAAAGATCCATGCATTCTGTAAAGTGTTTAAAAAACGAATAGACGTGACATGAACAATTTCAGATTCAAACGGTACAAATATTTCATAATTTTGAACTTTTAGTGACGATAATATAAGCTTCAGTCAGTAAACTGGGCCACACCTTTGTATAAATTGGACCGTCTTCATATAAATACATAGCAGGCCAAACGACAAATTCCACGCGCTTTCCACCTCGTGTATAGGACCGTAAGTCGTCTGGTTGCTAACTGGCATCAAACACGTATTGCAGTGGTGGTTCATTTATTGCACTATACCAGCAGATCTCCAAACAGCTTTCCACATACGGTTGTAATTCTTTCTTTACATCTAATTTCTTGGATCTGAATTTCTGGAAATAAGATGAAAAAAAAACACAAAATTTATCTGAAGGATTTTTTTTGAAGACATACAAAATCCAAGGAAATTTTGGAGAAACCTATAAAGGAGTATCTGCCATTTGCATAGCTATTTCCTTAGCTGATTTTGGCTTTCCATTTTAGATTCCATTTGTAATTTCATCTCTATAAGCTTTTACACATATTTTAGATTATATGGATTTCCATTTTATTACTTGATCTGTACTGAAGATACATTAGTTGTCGACATGCGTGTATGCAGAAACTAAATTCACAGTAACTTCAGTATTTTGTTACTCAACTGGTTTAAATGAAAAAGAGATAGAATCAACATCACCAGATTTATAATGCTACGGAATATCTTCTTAGTCTACAGCTATTTTACTTAAAGACGGTTTACATGTTCTCGATGGTAACATCAAACGGGACATTCAGTACCTTGGTACCCTGAAGTTACAATAAATAAATGCATTTTGAAAACTAATGAGTATCTTTCTCGTTCAAAATGCCCTGTTCTTATGCCCATTTTGAGGTCATTTTGGCAATACTCTAACTTTTGGTTCATTAAGTAATATGTTTCCACCATCTCTAAACTATCTTTTGATTTTGCCTTCCAAATATTTTTATGTTTTCCTTTGAAAAGGCATAAAATGTCGAAACTGACATCTTCTTAACACTAATTTGTATGTTTGAAGCATTCTCAAGGGTACCATGGGCGTAGTCATTTAGGTATTTATTGATGCTTCGAACGTTTAGAAATTCTGCAAAAACTGAGATGAAAGACCTCTGTACTAACCTTGTACTATAGATGATATTGGTGTTACATATATATCCACAATGTTATTTGCCGATCTACGATATCTCCTTTCTATCAAGAAATAACAATATGTGGGCAATAAATCTACTTTAATTTCAGATTTGTAAATACAGTCATTATGATTGCTTTCATTTTTGATATTATTTGGCAAGTGCGAAACTTTACTATGCATCAAATGTAATTCTCTTTCCAAACGTTTTGCTTGAAATACATTTGAAGTCGCGATGGGCAAGAAATTATTGTTGGAATTCCACATTTATTTGTTTCCATGGCGACTGTGTCGTTTAATTTTGTTTTGTGAATTTATTGCTTCATTGCTTTGTTGATACTCGTTTTCCCATTTGTTTATACACTCAACAATATTACACAAACATTAAAAACATTCAGAGAAAGATTAGTTGCTAAAACATTATAAATTATCGTTTGCTTTGCAAACCAAATTTTTGTGTATTTTAAATGAAAAACTCAAGCGAATACGAATTCCCCTTAGCTATAAAATAAATGAGTACTAAAGTGCAGCAATTTATAAATATGCATGTAACCATAATGTTGTAATATGTGTCAACAGTGTTGAAGAAAATAAAAAAAATCATCGATTTCAAGAGGAAAGTAAAAACCTGATGTTTCCCTATCCCGTTTCAAACCAATACAGGTACACTACTATATAAAATACCACTATCTTGAAAAAAGTAAAGAATGACAGAGACCAAACGTAATTTGAAAAAAATGGGTCAAGGGGTTCTTGCGCTAAGCTGTCAGCTAGCTCTTTGAGACTTGAATGCTGGTAAAACAGTGTCGCACCACGGAAGAAATATCAAACTCAAAACTTCTCGAAAGGTTTGGTAAAAAGTCATCATGTATTTCATCGACAGGATTGGTAAGGGGCTAGTATGTGTGTAAAATTTTAAGGTCATCGGAACCCAAAGTCAAACGGGACAAAGAATTCGGAGGTTTGGGAACACATAAACCGGTTTAATCTACCACTTGCTTTTGCTAGTGAATGTACCAAGTCCTTCTGTCCAGAGTTCCTTTCTTTATTGAGTTTTTCTTTTGTCTTTCATTTATGTTTTTCTGGTGAAGTTCCCTTGTAGGTGTTTCCAGTTATCTTAATTATTTAATCAGTCCTCTTATTCCAGAAACACACAAACAATTGTGTTGTAGGTTTAATAAACAGAAAATTGGAAGCTTTGGGGAAAAAGTAAAGTATAATCATTTAAGCTTTTGCATATTCCAGATGTATAAAATTTTTGTTGGATATATCTCTCCCAAATCGGGGTAATAACAAAATTACCAAACAGAGTTGTCAAGAGCTGAAGTCTATGGGAAAGGTGTCGACCGCAAAGGTCCTGACTTGGTACAGGCATTTCACAAGCATTTCAAAAGAAATGGTGGATTAAACCGGTTTTATGGCATGTCAAACCTCTCCTTCCATTGTGGTGCCCAGTAGAAACTCGATAGCAATTGAGTATTGTTATTTATATTACTCAAGTTTTCGATGATAATGAACAATTGGAATCATACTGATCCGAATATAAAATTAAACATTTGCAGACTGAACCTGAACCGAATCTCTATCATTTCACTAATTAAAACATACAAAGGCAAAAATTTCAAACAAATATATAAATAAGTGACCAAATTGTTTAGGAGATAAAAGACTTTTTTGTTTTTTGTTTACGATCCCGCATCCATGGGCTAAATGAAACATGGATGTGGTGTTGTTCGTCAATAAGTAATGATGAATTCCGCTCAAACCGGTGCTAGGTGCCGCCGTCTTGAACTTACTATGAATACTTTTCATTGTTGAAGGCCTCATAGTGACTTAAGGATGAAGAGCAATAATAAAAGCGTTGTTGCTTGGTTCTACCATGTATTTGTCTCATGTGCATTTGCTCCATATCCTTTAATTGTTTATTGGATAATGCAACAACCTCTGGTCATAACCTTTCAATATAAAAATTGCGTACTCAATAGCCAACATGGTCAGAATGATTTATTGGAACGATTTCCTCCCGGAATGCCAACTCTTTAGAGTTACTTTATTTAGATTATAAATTTCACCCATTTATATGAAGGACCTTGTTTTTAATCAAAACTATATGAAATAAGTTCAGAGCTAATCTCTGTCTATATTATATGTTTTATTTTATTCTTATTACTAATGTTATATTATGTGGTAGTTTGTATTATAGCTATAGGAAAAAGAAGGGAAACGGGGAATATGTCAAAGAGACAACGACCCAAAGGGGAGCAATAACAACTCGAAACCACCATAAGATCTTCAATGAACGGTGAGGAAACCCATACCCAACAGCAGGTCGGAGTTGGCCCCTAAATAAAGAGTAATCAAGTTCAGCGAAATAAACTGTATTATAGCTATGTTTATTTTTTTTGACGCAGTGTACCATAAAACTTGTTTTACAAAAGCTAAACCCCTTAATAATAATAAGCGTAGGTGCTAATGCTATATATATGGCGTACTCAATAGTCAACCTGGTCAGAATGGTTTATTGGAATGATTTCTTCCCGGAATGCAAATTCATTAGAGTTACTTTATGATAGAATGCCAACGAAACTATTTAAAAAGATGTTGTTTGAGTTCTAGTGCTGCTGATGAAGAATTTATTTCCGAAATGGCCATACAGCTCATTAAAATTAATTGCAGTAGGAGTAAACATATGTGTTATGGTTTCATGTTCATTTACTCCATATCCGTTTCGTAAATTATGGCAATATGCTAAAATCTTAAGCACTAAATTTCATGCATGTATTTGGTTTATTGAAATCCCTACAATAACATTGTTAAGTAACATCATGAACGACGGATATGTTTTTTGGCTGAATAAATTTTAAGATAACAAGATAAAAAATATATCAGTAGTAGGCCATGGGCTGAAATCACTTTCCGTGAACCCCACCCCCCCCCNCCCCCCCCCCCCCCCCCCCACACACACACACACAATTATGATCCAGACTTATATTTTTCAGTCCTTTTATATCTCTCTTCAAAATAAAAGATGTTAACACGAATATAACCTGAACGCATAGACAGTATAGGGCCTCTTTTATAGTACACCACACAAAATTCTTGTACTTTAGCTTTAATCTTAATTTCATCTTTTAAGCTCCAAAATTTTTAATGTAGATAAGTAAGATATACTGAAATTTGGTACCAAATTAAAGCTTATTTAATATACTTTACAATGAACACAAGTTTGACCACTTTACGCCATTTATAAGATCTTGGGGATGCAAAAAATGTACCCCTCCATACTGTCGCCGTCAATGACACTGTAATTGCACTGACAATACCGGCACATATTGTCGCCGGCGACAATATCTGCAGGGGCGACCATATGTGCCGTAATTCTACAGTGTTGTTTGATGGAGTTCACACTGCTACTGGTTTCGTTCGTTGTTAAATTCTGTTATATTTCACGTTTCTGCTTATGATTTCCTACAATTTCTATATTTCCATTGTTTACAACGTCCACGTTTCAGAAGGAATTCTCTAAATATCTTTGAAATGTGTAAATAAGGATAATTGTTTCTGTTAACATTTTACTTTGAACCAGTTTACTTTGAAACAATGTATGTTGGAATAATTGTCAGCTTATGATAGTCACTCCTATTTAAATTAAATGAGACTGGAAAACAATAAAAGTCATGAAGGGGAACAAATTATAGTATTTCATATTTTTGGCATACAGGAAGTAGTTACCAAATAGACTAAAACACTAATGCACGATAAATTTCATGGTTATAGTCGAAAAAAAAGTATCAAATAGGAAGTAGTCGCCCGATTGAAGCAAAAATCGCTTTCACGATACAACTCAAAATTGCTAAGCTCCAGACCAAATGTAAAAAAAAATGCGCTTTGATACAAGTCATACTGACGTAAAAAACAGTCGACAGACAGATAGACGGACAACGTAAAAACTACAGAGCACGCACAAAACAGGCTATTTAAAACTACTAGAACTATGTGTGTAGTTTTACAATCATTTGCTTTATATGAAGTGAATGTCAATGAGGAATGGAGGTAGGCTGTTGATCTGTTGATCTATTAAAATATACCATTTCGATCCAATTATTAACTGAACTAAATAATGAACTCTTGCAATTGCTAAAGGCCTTAAAATACAAATGAAGAAACACACAAAGAACCATACACATTTATTTTTTTTATGAACAGATCATCTACAATTTCTATCATTTAAAACAATATGTTTGTAATGATCAAAAGTCAGCTTTCCCTTTGTTTTCTGTTACTAGGTTCAGTCAGTAAACTGGGCCACACCTTTGTATAAAATTGGACCGTTTTCATATAAATACATAGCAGGCCAAACGACAAATTCCACGCGCTTTCCACCTTGTGTATAGGACCGGAAGTCGTCTGCTTGCTCAGTGGCATCAAACACGTATTGCAGTGGTGGTTCATTTATTGCACTATACCAGCAGACCTCCAAACAGCTTTCAACAAACGGTTGTAATTCTTTCTTTACATCTAATTTCTTGGATCTGAATTTCTGGAAAAAATAATGAAAAAAAATAACACAAAATTTATTTGAAGATTTTATTTCAAGACATGCAAAATCCAAGGAAATTTTGTAGAAATCTAAGAAGTATCTCCCATTTGCATAGCTCTTTCCTTACCTGATTTTGGCTTTCCGTTTTAGATTCCATTTGTAATTTCATTTCTATAAGCTTTTACACATTTTTTAGATTATATGGATTTCCAATTTTTTTTACTTGATCTGTACTGAAGATACATTAGTTGTCGACATGCGCATATGCAGAAACTAAATTCACAGTAACTTCAGTATTTTGTTACTCAACTGGTTTAAATGAAAAAGAGATAGAATCAACATCACCAGATTTATAATGCTACGGAATATCTTCTTAGTCTACAGCTATTTTACTTAAAGACGGTTTACATGTTCTCGATGGTAACATCACACGGGACATTCAGTACCTTGGTACCCTGAAGTTATAATAAATAAATGCATTTTTGAAAACTAATGAGTATCTTTCTCGTTCAAAATGCCCTGTTCTTATGCCCATTTTGAGGTCATTTTGGCAGTACTCTAACTTTTGGTGACTTCGGTATTTAGTTATTGGTTCATTAAGTAATATGTTTCCAACATCTCTAAACCATCTTTTGATTTTGCCTTCCAAATATTTTTATGTTTTCCTTTGAAAAGGCATAAGATGTCGAAACTGACATCTTCTTAACACTAATTTGTATGTTTAAAGCATTCTCAAGGGCACCATGGGCGTCGCCATTTAGGTTTCTATTGATGCTTTAAACGTTTATAAATTCTGCAAAAACTGAGATGAAAGTCCTCTGTACTAACCTTGTACTATAGATGATTTTGGTGTTTCTTATATATCCACAATGTTAATTGCCGATCTAAGAAATCCCCTTTTTTCACGAAATAACAATATGTGGGAAATAAATCTACTTTAATTTCAGTTTTGCAAATTCAGTCATTATGATTGCTTTCATTTTTGATATTATTTGTCAAGTGCGAAACTTCACTTTGCATCAAATGTAATACTCTTTCCGAACGTTTTGCTTTGAAATACATTTGAAGTCGCGATGGGCAAGAAATTACCTTTGGGATTCCACATTTATTTGTCTCCATGGCGATTGTGTCTTGTTTTTTTTGTGATTTTATTGTTTTATTGCTTTGTTGATACTTGTTTTCCCATTTATTTATGCACTTAACAATATTACACAAGCATTTAAAACATGAAGAGAAAGATTAGTTGCTAAAACATTATTATGGTTTGCTTTGCAAACCAAATTTTTGTGTATTTTTAAATGGAAAACTCAAGCTAATACGAATTTCCCTTAGCTATAAAATAAATGAGTACTAAAGTGCAGCAATTTATAAATATGCATGTAACCATAATGTAGTAATATGTGTCAACAGTGTTGGAAAAAAATAAAATAAAATCGATTTCAAGAGGAAAGTAAAAACCTGATGTTTCTCTATCCCGTTTCCCTATAGTTAAAATAAAGATATGAATAAACCAAATACAGGTACACCACTATTTAAAATACCACTATCTTGAAAAAAGTAAAGAATGAGACCAAACGTAATTTGAAAAATGGGTCAAGGGGTTGTCGCGCTAAGCTGTCAGCTAGCTCTGTGAGACTAGAATGCCCGTAAAAAAGTGTCGCACCACGAAGAAATATCAAACTCAAAACTTCTCGAAAAAAGGTTTGATAAAAAATCATCATGTATTTCATCGGTAAGATCGGTGAGAGGCTTGTATGTGTGTAAAATGTTAAGGTCATCGGAACCAAAAGTCAAACGGGACAAAGAATTCGGAGGTTTGGGTATACATAAACCGGTTTAATCTACCACTTGCTTTTGCTAGTGAACGTACCAAGTCCTTCTGTCCAGAGTTCCTTTCGTGTTTGTGTTTTTCTTTTTTTTAACAACAGATAAATAACTTTATTGCACAACGGATGTGTAACAAATTACTGAGCATACAGCTTGAACTAAGTATCCCTGCTAGTGTTAGTTACTGGATATCCAGTAAATGTAAATATATTACTTATAAGTCTATCCTTTCGTAAAATATTATTGTTAGAATGAATATGTAATATTGCTAATATAATTCAATAATATTATATGAGTATTACAATTAAACATTGACATATTGTTAATATAATAAGAGAAGGAGCAGTCGGAAACAACAGCTAATCCCCTCGCCCGTTTATTGTTTATTGAATGTTTGTCTAGTAATATAAGCACTCAAGGAAGTTGTACTATTCAAGATCTGGCTTGTTACTTAAATCTGAGCTAGTCATGCAAGAAATGTTGCGACTTTATTTCAATCAGGACCTTCATACCTAAAGCATATATGCATCTACTGATGAAGATTAATCTTCTGCAAGTTGTAGTATCTAAAATCCAGATTGGAACACAAACTTTATCCTAAGTCACTCATGCATGAAATGTAGGTCAACGTGACCTAATTTTTATCTGGAGCTTTTTAACTTTACAAGATGCATCTACATACAAAATATTATTCTTCTACGAGTTGTAGTATCCCAGATCTGAACTCTTACAAAAACTTTAACCTAAGTCACTCATGTATGAAATGTAGGTCAAAGTGACCTAATGTTTATCTGGAGCTTCCTAACTTTATAAGATGCATCACATATAAAATATTATTCCTCTACAAGTTGTAATATCCCAGATCTGGACTCTTACAAAAACTTTTAACATAAGTCACTCATGCATGAAATGTAGGTCAAAGTGACCTACTTTTTATCTGGAGCTTCGTCACTTTACAAGACGCATCTACGTACAAAATATTATTCCTCTACAAGTTGTAGTATCCCAGATCTGGACTCTTGCAAAAACTTTAACCTGAGTCACTCATGCATGAAATGTAGGTCAAATCCACCTATTCTATATATCAACCTCAAGTTCTTCTCCTAATGCATCCATGGACAAAACATTGTCAATCTAGGACTTATATGGTCTTATGTTCGAACGGACGGACGAACGGGTAAAACGCTATATCCCCTCCCCAACTTCGTTGGGCGAGGGGATAATTAAATAGTATTACAGTAATATAATTGAATAATATTTATTGTGTTTTTCTTTTGTCTTTGATTTGTGTTTTTCTGGTGAAGTTCCCTTGTAGTTATTTTAATCATTTAATCAGTCCTCTTATTCCAGAAATATACAAATTGTGTTGTAGTTTTAATAAACAGAAATTTGGAATCTTTGGGAAAAAAGTAAAGTATGATAATTTAAGCTTTTGCATATTCCAGATGTATAAAACATTTGTTGGATATATACTCTACCAAATGGGGGTAATAACAAAATTACGAAACAGAGTTGTCAAGAGCCGAAGTCCATGAGAAAAAAAAGGACAGGTCTGGTGGAAACCACCGGAATAATTGTCGACCGCAAAGGTCCTGACTTGGTACAGGCATTTCAAAAGAAATGGTGGATTAAACCGGTTTTATGGCATGTCAAACCTCTCCTTCCGTTGTGGTGCCCAGTAGCAACTCGACAGCAATTGAGTACTGTTATTTATATTACTCAAGTTTTCGATGATAATGTACAATTAGAATCATACTGATCCGAAAATAAGAATAAAAAACATTTGCAGACTGAACTTGAACCGAGTCTCTATCGTTTCACTAATTAAAACATACAAAGGCAAAAATTTCAAACAAAAATATGAATAAGTGAACAAATCGTTAAGAAGATAAAAGACTTTTTTGTTTGTTTACGTTCCCGCATCCATGGGCTAAATGAAAAATGGATGTGGTGTTGTTCGTCAATAAGTAATGAATTCCGATCAAACCGGTGCTAGGTGCCGCCGTCTTGAGCTTACTATGAATACAGGTCATTGTTGAAGGCCTCATAGTGACTTAAGGATGAAGAGCAATAATAAAAGCCATGTTGCTTGGTTCTACCATGTATTTGTCTCATGTGCATTTGCTCCATATCCTTTAATTGTTTATTGGATAATGCAACAACCTCTGGTCATAACCTTTCAATATGAAAATTGCGTACTCAATAGCCAACCTGGCCAGAATGGTTTCTTGGAACGATTTCTTCCTGGAATGCCAACTCTTTAGAGTTACTTTATCTATATTATATAATTTAGATTATAAATTTCACCCATTTATATGAAGGACCCTTTTTTAATGAAAACTATATGAAATAAGTTCAGAGTTCATCTCTATGTTTTATTTTATCGGTAGTTTGTATGAGTTTCCTTTGATCTCACGAAACAAATATTTTTCAGTATTTGCTACTGCCCGAATATGAAAAAAATATTCGCAAAAAGTAACTTAGGCCACGCCTACTTTGTCAATCAGAATCAATGAAACAATGAAATATACATCTTACAGAGACTCTTACCAGATCGTACAAATTCTTCTACTAATCAATACTAATCAATTTCACGATTTGTTGAAAATTAACATTCATTATCAAAATTTGTTCTATTAAATGATTTAGTTAATTACCGATAAAAAGAATAATAGAAGTTTTGTTTTTGATACAAGAAATATTGGCTCCAATAATGGACTCGCCCACACGGGGCTCGTCCATTATTGTTCGCCAATATTTCTTGTATCAAAAACAAAACTTCCATTATTCTTAATTTATTCTTAGTACTAATGCTATATTATGTGGTAGTTTGTATTATAGCTATGTTTAATTTCTAGACCAGTGTACCATAAAATTTGTTTTACAAAAGCTAAACCCCTTAAAAATAAGAAGCGTAGGTGCTAATGCTATATATATGGCCTACTCAATACTCAACCTGGTCAGAATGGTTTATTGGATCGATTTCTTCCCGGAATGTATATTCTTTAGAGTTACTTAATCATAGAATGATAACGAAACTATTTAAAACGATGCTGCTCGAGTTCCAGTGCTGCTGATGAGGAATTTATTCCCAAAATGGCTATACAGCTCATTAAAATTAATTGCATATGCAGTAAATATATGTGTTATGGTTTCATGGTCATTTACTCCATATCTTTTCGTAAAATATGACAATGTACTTAAATCTTAAGCACTTAATTTCATGCATGTATTTGGTTTATTGAAATCCCTACAATAACATTGTAAAGTAAAATCATGAACGACGGATATGTTTTTTTCGTTGAATAAATTTTAAGATAAAAAAATATACCAGTACAGTAGTAGGCCATGGGCTAAAATCACTTTCCGTTCACCCCACTCCCCCCCCCCCACACACACACACTTATGATGCAGTCCAAATCAGTCCTTTTATATCTTTCTTCAAAATAAAACATGTTAACACGAATATAACCTGCATGCATAGACAGTATAGTGCCACTTTTATAGTACACCACACAAAATTGTTGTATTTTAGCTTTAATCTTAATTTCATCTTTTAAGCTCCATAATTTTTAATGTAGATAAGTTAGATGTACTGATATTTGGTACCAAATTGAAGCTTATTTAATATACTTTACAATGAGCACAAGTTTGGCTACTGTACACCATTTTTATGATCTGGGGATGCAAAAATGTGCCCCACCCCTACAAAAAATTGCGAAAATGACGATTTTTAAGCTGTCAATTCCTTTCAGATAAATAAATATCATCATTTGATCTAGTTTTTATGCCTAATTTATCAGTTGTGATGCAATGTTAAAAAATAAGACAATTGAATTCCTTAAATTTTTTATTTTTGGTATAAATTTTTTGAAAAATGGAAATTTTCGGAATTTTACATATTTTCCCAATTTCGACTTTCTTACTTCTCGATCGTACAAATTTTAATATATATCTAATAATTGCCAATGCAATAATGATTTATGATATGTAAGCAACAAATTATGTGAAAAAAATTTAGAGTCAGACATATTGTGGGATCAGAAATGCCAAAATGAGCACCCCTCCCCCTTAAAATTAAGGGAAAATTTAAAATATTCAGGCTCTAAATGATAAAAAGATAATTTCTAATGAAAATTATTGTGTGTATTTCACTAAAGCTGAAATGCAGAGGCCCCTTTAAGTTGATTAAAACTTTTTAAGGGGTCTTTTTGGGTCCTTCTGCTCAATTTCCATGAAAAATGGGAATTTCCCGTTTTTCAGAATTATTGCTGTTTTGACTTATTACCCCTCCCTCCCCCAAAAAATCTTTTTCAATACAATTTATTTCATTTTATTCAGCTTGAAAAGCTTTAAAATTGTATAAAGGTCCAATAACATAACATTTCACACACAAAAATACACAGAGACTCCCAAATATAACAAATAAGATCACGCGCGTGGTTTATGGGCAGTTACACAACAATTAAACTTTGAATTTTGTAAAATTCCGAAATGCTGAAAATTCCCATTTTTCTCGAAAATCGCCCAAACTATTCACTTTTACCCATCTTTTCTGTGTTAAAATTGTATATTGCGATATATCAAATGCATTTTTAAAAAAAAAAGTAAAAATATTAGTATGAAAAAGAAAGGAAATTGGGTAAATGTCAAGGAGACAACATCCCATTAGTATTTTTTGTTCATTTATATGTACAGACATGCATATTTTTGGTATTTTTAAGCATCATTTTCTTGGGGTACGGGTAAAATTTTCGGTATTTAGAGTTACATTAAACACTCCTTGTTTTTCTACACATTGCTTTATGGTAACTTATATACCGGTTGGAAAAAACAGATAAATCCGCCAGATTTGCCACATATAACTATTTAAAAGTGAATTTTGGACAAATCTGAAATACTGAAAATTCCCATTTTTCATCAATTTTGTACAAAATATTGAGCTTAATCTGACAAGTGGGACTTAAAAGTCACATTAAACACTCATTGTTTTGCTAAACAATGTTTGAAGACAACTTATGTATCGCAGAGAACTATTAAATGGCATATCTGCAGATATACCCCAAGATTTGACATATATAACGATTTAACAGTGAACGTTGGACAAATCTAAAATACAGAAAATTCCCATTTGTCATCAATTTGGGGCAAAATATTGAGTTTTAGTCATCAAATGGCTGTTAAAATACAAAATCATGAGATTATTCATGCAACATTGTCATATATAACACACATTATGCGTGTTCTGATTATTTTTATGCGAACAAAGACATAAAATAGACAATTATAGGGGAAATTTGTTCGGGTAAGGGTAAAAGTTTCGGTATTCAGAGTCACATTAAATACTCCTTGATTTTCTAAACACTGTTTTCAGACAACTAATGTATCCCTTAGAACAATGAATTGGCATATCTACAGATATATCCTCCAGATTTGCCATATGTTGAAAATTCCCATTTTTCCTCAATTTCGGGCACAATATTGAGTTTAAGTCGACAAATGGATGTTAAAATACCAAATCATGATGCAATTCATGCAATATTGTCATATTCAACACACATTTTGTGTGTTTGAGATAATTTATTGCAAACATAGACAAAAAATGTGAATTTTAAGGAAAATTTGTTGGGTAGGGGTTATATTTTCGGTATTCAGAGTCAGATTAAACACTCCTTGTTTTTCTAAACAATGTTTTATGACAAAAAAAGATGTATTGCTTAGATCAATTAGATGGCAAATCTGCAGACATATCCTCCGGATTTGACATATATCACGATTTAAAGTGGACTTTGGACAAATCTGAAATGTTGAAAATTCACATTTTTCATTAATTTTGGGCAAAATATTGAGTTTAAGTCGACAAATGGCTGTTGAAATACCAAATCATAAAGTAATTCCTGCTACAATGTCAAATACAACACACATTTTGCGTGTTTTGGTTATATTTATGCGAACATAGAGAAAAAAATTGACAATTTTGGGGAAAATTTGTTGGGGAAGGGATGAGATTTTCGGTATTCAGAGTCACATTAAAACACTCCTTGTTCTTCTAATCAATTTTTAAGAGAACTTATATATCCCTAAGAACAATCAATTGGCATATCCGCAGATATATCCTCCAGATTTTGCATGTATAACGATTTAACAGTGAATATTGGAGAAATCTGAAGTGTAAAAAATGCCCAATTTTCATCAATTTCGGGCAAGATATCGAGTTTAAGTCAACAAATGGCTGTTAAAATACTCAATCACAATATAATTCATGTACCTTGTCATATACAACACACAATTTGCGTGTTCTGGTAAATTTTAATGCGAACATAGACAAAATATTGACAATTTTAGAGTAAATGTGTTGGGGTAGGGATAAGTTTTATGGATGTAGGAAGTTTATAATACTTCAAAATTGCCATAATTTGTACCAGTTGTAAAGAAGACATCATGTACTTCCATTTTATAGAAACTTTTCATGAATTTGAACCACTCATAGATAAGATGAGACAAAAAGGGACAGAACTTTGTCGAAAACGGAAATATTCAAAAATGTGTTTTAGTTGTCTAAATTAAAGTGATAGTTTGGTCATTCAGAACATATTAACATTATGTTAACATGCTTAATTTTTAAGAATGGACATTAAAAGTCTAAAAACAATTCCAAGAATTATGAAATGAAAAACATTCTGGTTTCTAAGGATCATTGAACGTACACAATTTCGAGAAAAAACTTAAAATTTACGTAAACATTTCGAAGGGGTAGGCGTAAGGATTTAATTTTTATAACGTATTGGGTAATGAAATGGTACTTATATGGAATATTTGTAAAAGTAATACCTTAGGCTATCATTCTATACCATTTTTCATAACTGAGAGGTACCAATCAACAATTTGAGGCAAAATTTCGTTGGTGGGTCTAAAAAGGGGGCCTGTTCCAACATTGCATGCAGGTAATGCTCATGTTAACATGTTTAATTTTGAAGAGGGGATAAAGAAGGACTGAAAAATATGGGTGGGGTTCATAATTGGAAGGGGGGGGGGTGCACGAGGGTTATTTCAGCCCATGGACTACAGCACATTCTATCCGATTTAATATTTTTTCTAAAAGCGTGTAACTTCTGAACATATCATAGC
Source organism: Modiolus philippinarum (assembly GCA_002080025.1). Lineage (NCBI taxonomy): Eukaryota > Metazoa > Mollusca > Bivalvia > Mytilida > Modiolidae > Modiolus > Modiolus philippinarum. The sequence goes on from MJUU01004151.1 coordinate 39,280, forward strand.
TTATAATATCGAACTTTTTGTATTTTATTAATTACCTGACACCAAAGTATATTCTGAAGTAGTTTTAGTGAGAAATGAATATAGCCACAGTTATACTCAAAAAGCAATGATATTTAATATTGTAATGTATACATATGTTTGATTCACACTACCTTTATCAAATTTGGCAGTATATCCCTTGCATAGGTTTTCCTGAATACTTGAATTTGTTTCAAATTTTCCGGCGACATGGGAGAATGCGAATCATCCTGAAATGACAAGTCACATTCAGTGAATAACAGGGATAACAGGTTTAGATCTATAGATCCAACAAAAATTTCTTAACTTTGATTTTTCATCATATCTCTGGACTTGAATTTTTGCAACCAAATCTTTTGTTCCTTCGGTGTTCTATAGCCGCTGTTTTAAAAATATCAGTAATCAACACCAAAGACAAACTCTTAAATCTAATTTTAATTTACAGTAAGTTCGGTATTTAGTTCTTTAGACACATTTGAAATAAAGGTTCCATTTTACATGACGAAGGCATTCTCGCCACACAAAATCATTTGTTATGAATATGTAAGATAATTCTTTAGTGATAAAACACCCTTCAATTTACCAGTGCGATGAATAATGGCTGAAATCAAATTCGAAATCTTATAGATATAAAACTCCAGGAAACAAAAGAATAAGACACAAATGATTTAACAGTTGCAATGAAGAATTTCGACCCTTTAAACAGAAAATGTTACAAATGTAAGTCTAGTAGGACAATATTTTTCCGAAATATGATTGTTACAATACTTGTCGTTTCAAAGAATATACTTTATTTATATTGGAAAATATCGCCTTTGTTTAACTTTTGTTGGGCCAACCATCTAAATGAATATATTACAGACAATTTAATGATTGGTTGTTGAAAATACTCTGTATTGTTGAGGGTGATTAGATACTTAACCAAAATCTAATGAGTTATAATAAAACCACTTTTACTGCATTTGAGTAGTTTATTTTACAGTTGACTCGAGACTTTGGGGCATCTTACCTTTGAAAACAGTAAAACGACAAAGGCCGGAATATGTTTAAACTCAGTAACTTTCTTCCTGTCAAAAATCATGTGTCCGTCACCATGACATCATAAAAATATAACATGTCTGCCTGACAAATAAGGATGGACACTTTAATATCTTCTCATTTTTGAAATTCCCGGCTTCGACATTACCCCGTTTTAACTCTTTGAGATTGTGGGTATCAGGGCATGTTAACAAATCCGATGTACCTGATCTCAATTTCAATTTTATGAGCATTCACACTGTCAGTGTTTTAATTTAATGAATACCATGTTTGCATTGTGTTTGTTTTGTTGGTGTTTCGTGTGTCTGTCCCGCTGTTTTGTTTTTAACTTTTTATCCTGCGTCTCGACTTTTCATAGGTAATCAATATATATTATATTCCTTAAATATTCTACTGATATTGTATGAAAACAAAACACGATTCGTTACTGTCGAGTTTATACAGCTTTATTTTAATACAGAAAAAAAACACAGTCCCAAAAGCTGTTGGGTCAGGACTTTGTTCAGCCTGTTCTTTTCATCCCTCAAGAAATTCTATGGCCGTCACCATAACATCATTGAAAGGTACCACGTGTCGGCATCCTAAAAGAAAACAGACATTTCAGCTAGATTCACATCTTCCCAGATTTGACATTACCGATTTTGACTTAATCCTAGATTAAGTCACTGACAGTACGACGGGTAGAGCAGGACATCTTTACCCTTCCGGAGCACTGATGTCACTCTCGGTTTTTGTGGGAGTTCACACTGTGGGTGTCTTGGTTTTGAATGTTGTGTTTTTATTTGTGCGTTTTGTATCTGACTAATGTCATTGTTTTTTCTGTGTTCTCGTTTTGGTCATGTCTGTGAACTTTGATTTTTGTAACTACCAATCCTTTGATCCTTTTGTAATCTACTGCTGTTGTGCACATATTTAGATTATTTTTGAATATGATATTAAATGCTGTTACATTTGAGACATTTACCTGACCTGTAATATCAGACGCCATCATAAATGTTTGTTCAAGTTCTTTTAATTGTGCATCTGCATTTTCCTGACAAAATTTCCAGCTGGTCTGAATTAGAGAATATTTTTCTGAATATTAAACAATAAGCCATACTTGCATGCAGTTTATTCGAATCACTTGTAGAATGCAAAAAGTCAAGTTCACGCATCAATAAATGGTAACATTATCATTCTCAAATTATTTAAGTAAATCGTTGTTTTGTTTTGACGAAATCAATTGTGGTAAGAGTTTCTATGAAAGATTGGATATATTGAAGTTACTCGATTTCATTAGAAACATTAGTGGATTACCTCGCGGTACCAAATTATCTATATATGATTAAAGAAAAGATAATTTAAATACCCAAAATTAAGATTATTTCCACTTTGACAACATATAGCTAACTTAGTACAGGAAGACAAGTTGTCAAAAGCATCAGGATATCTATTTTAAGTACTGTTACAAAAACTTATGCCAAATCAAATGATTCATGAAATTTCTCTTCTTTTTTAATTCTATGTAAATAATATTTTTGAGAACTCGTTTAAACCAAATTGAAATGTAAGTAAAATTTTGACAGTGGAATCTGGGGATAAGTAACGACTGTAAATTAGATATCTGTATGAAAGACCTAGCAAATTATAAATCAAACTAGATATACTTTGCACATAAATCTAGACATATTTACCTTAAACAAATCCAGTAAATATGCACAGACTTTCTTGTCATTTCCCTGATCTTCAGATTTTTCGAAAGCATCCGTCCATTTATTATCATACAAAATTGAAAACAATTCCACCAGCTTCTGTGGTCGAAGGGAGTCACTCAAGTCTGCAATACCGGGGTTGCCATCAGTTACCTTACTACCAGCAACTTTACTTAACCTTTCGGTATAAAAGAAAAACAAAATACATACAGATTGATACAAAAGTATTTCCATATTGACCTTGGGCTTGTTTAATGAAAGTCTTCTAAGACCAATCTTAGCTAAAATATATCTTAGGATGGTCTTGAGTCCAATTTTTTTCCCAAGTCGTGACTTAGGACCATCTTAAGACATATCTTAGCAAAAAGATGGGTCTTAAGACCATCATAAGATATATCCTATCTTAGGACATTTCCACTTAACAGGCCCCTAGCTGGTTATCATCCCGAAACTCGCATTTTGGCCTGAGGCGAAATTATATTAAACAGTCATATTCAAGGTACATATTGCTTTTATTTTTATCAAGTATATAATAAATGATAATAACTATTTTGAATTCTTCTCACTAAATGATCTCTTTTATTACACATAATTTTTTGTTGAGAAAATTGATACATGTATTGTATTCTCTGATATATAGGTTCCCAATACTTAAAAATTTCAATGTTTCCGACCTCGCTTCAATTTTCTCTGGTACTTTTCATACCCTGGTTTGATATTTATTGTCTGTCCAATACTAAGATACAGACTGGTATAAATATTTAACCAAACCCGAATAGACTCCAAAATGAAAGAATAGGAACTAATTCATAATTCCCGGTTAAAATACAATTATTCATTATGTAACACCTTGTATGTGCCCCATTTGGCATCATGTCGTGTAACTGTGTGAAACTAATGTAGAATTTTAGTAACTTAGTTATGAACCTAGATTGTAATTGGCTTATTTCTGAATTTAATTCGGCGATCTGTTTTTCCTTTTCATCCACTTCTTTCTGCAGTCTTGTGATATCTTCTTTCAAAGTTCCAATGATTTCTTCCTTAGAGTTGTGCTCAATTCCCTTAATAGCTTTATCGTGAGATCTTGCCAGTTCATCCCGTTTCCGTTTTTCTCTGGAATATTTCTCCTCCAGAGCTCTGTAGTCATGGTCCTTTTGAAGAATGTATGAATTGCAGCTATCCAATTCACTGTGAATAATACGGTGATTTAAAATAATTATTTCAGCAAAAAAATGTTAGATATATTTTTAAGTTTTTAGATACATTATCTTTAAAATCTCACATCAGCCAACTGAATTTAATGAGCTGTCGGTTTTCAGTGCTTAAGACATAAATTATCGAAATGGCCAATTTCGCCATACTATGATGAATGAAAGGATATGAAGTAAATGCACATGGGACAAAGTCCTTACAAATACATGATAAAAACAAGAAAAGAAACAACGCTTTTATTGTTGTTCTTCATCTTTAAATAACCATGAGTGCTTCAACAATGAGCTTTGCTCATACCTCATAGTAAGTTCAAGACGGCACCTAGCACCGGTTTGATTGGAATTTTTTGCTAAATGTCGAATAACGATACAGCCATGCCTTTTCTGGTCATGGATGCAGGATTGTCAACAAACATTAATTAAACATTATTACCACTGGGCCGATGCCTTAACTGGTGGATTGTTAGTCCCCGAGGGTAATCCCCAACCAAGCACTCAGTACATCGGTGCTGGCCTGGAAACCGATTTCATATGAAAACTTGCAATATCTAAATTTATGAAAATATATTCAAAACTAAGGAGTATCTCCCTCCTGCATAGCCCTGTCATTAGCTGATTTTGGCTTTTCTATTTGGATCCTATTGGTAATTTGTTCTCCATCAGGTTTTACAGAAGTTCGGTTATGGATTTCCAAATGTTTTGATTTGATCTGCATTGAAGAGACATAAGTGGTCGAAATGCGCATATGCGGAAACTAAATTCAAAGTAACTTCGGTATTTTGCTATTTAATGGCAAAGTGTTCTTATCAGTTTTAGAGAGATTCATCACATCATCGCGAATTCAAACAAATTAGACATTTTCGAGTTTTTCACCATTGAAAATTAGTGTTGATATCGAAACATTGTAATTGTATGCAAATGTGTATTAGTTTTCAGTTTCTGCAAATGACCATTTCCATAACTTATGAATCTTCAGTGCAGATCAAATCTAAACATTTTAAAACCAATTTTAATAACCATATGAAAGATATAAACTGTAAGTAAGAGAACAAATAACCAGTATGATTTAGATATCAAAATCAGCTAACAACAGAGCTTTGCATAATGGAGATACTCCTTAGTTTCAAACAAAATTTACAAAAAATTATGATATTGCAAGTTTACAGAGTCTACTGAGTACTGGGCTAGTGAATACCCTCGAGGACTAATAGTCCATGAGCAGAGGCATCGACCAATTGGTAATAAACAACTAAATACCGAAGTAAGTTTAAATCCAGATTCTGTAGATAGCAATTTCGACGACACATTTTCTCTCTTCAGTACAGTACGACGTCTCTTCAGTACAGATCGAGTCAAAAAGCCAATAAACCGAATGACGTATAAAAACTGATAAAGAACAACTAAACAGTTTGGTCTAAAAAGAGAGGCAAAGTCAGCTTAGGTCAAAGCTTTTGATCAGGGAGATAATCCTTAGTTTCAACCAAAATTTTGCCAGTTTTCAAATAAAATTGGTTTTCGGGTCAGCACCGAGGTTCTGACTACTGGGCTCGTGAATAACCCCGGGAACTGAAAATGCACCGGGAGAGGCATCGAGCAGGTGATAATAAACAACTAAATACCGAAGTTACTATACATTTACTTTCTCCAGATAGCAACTGCGACAACTATTGCCTCCTCAGTGTATATCAAATCAAATTTCTGGAAGAAATGAAACCGAATGATATTAAAAAGTGACAGAAAACAAATAACCAATATGATTTAAATTGAGAGCAAAAATCAGCTAAGGGCAGAGCTATAAATGCTGTTTCTGTAGCATTTCAGAGCTTGTCAACAACGATCATGCCTCTAATATATAATTGAATTAGTAAATTTTAAATGTCCCTATGCCAGGAACTTGTTAAGTGGTATTAATGTAGATCATTACCATTCCGACATTTATGATTGAATGGGATTTTTGCATATTTTACTTTCGAACACTTCTTTTAACTTTTTTGATAAAAATGGGGGAAAAGTGGCTGCAGAAACTTAAAATGGTCTGGATTTCGCTTGAAGGAATCAGAATGTTATTTTTTGTACAAAATGTGTCAAAATGAAAATTTAAACAGGGGAGAATATCTCATAAAATATTAGTAAAAATAATCTTATGAAATATTGGCAAAAGTAGTACGGCGTTTTTTCTTTGTGTTCTCTTTTCAGAAAGGTGGAATATACTAATAAAATGCAAATTAAATAAAAATTCTATCTGACGAATCTTATAACAATCAGACAAAAATGACAATTTTTAACATCACCCCCCTCCCCCATTAAAACCATGATTTTCAATGCAATATTTCAAATTATATTTGATCGGTGATACCCAATTTTTGTTTGTTTGTTTTTTTAATGTTTTTGTTTTGTTTTTGTTTTTTTTGTTGAGTTTTTTTGTAGTCTTTAATGTTTAATCCATGCCAACATCTAAAAAATCTGTCTTCTTGTATGCTCGATCTGGTTTTTTAACAAAGGGGAACCAGGACAAGTGTAGCATTCTGGTAAAATTATAATCCATTAATAAGGCAAAACAAATGCTATAAAGACATAACTGAAAGATTACAGAATTCAAGTAAAATACCAATAACACGATAATGTGTTCCAAAGGAGTTGGCAACCTCCGCAACAAATCAAGAATCAAGGTGTGACTTTTGCATTTGGAAAACAGTTTGGTATCTAAGGAAACGCGCCAGAAATGAGTTGTGCAAGAGTTATTCTGTACGAGTAAACAATATATGGTGATGACAGTGTACGCTTTTAGTGGAAGTCTCAATTCTGGACTGAAATATTCAATGTCTTATCGAAGGGAAACTTACGGTATATTATTCTAAAAATCGAAATAACTTATCAACTTAAATAGATTCTTCCAAGGAAAGTGTTCGTTTTTAATGCTATCATTAGGTTCAACTCAATGTCTACTTCGACTGAGAAACATTACACTTTGTTTGCAGTGCAACTGAAATTCTTTTTCATGAAAATACATACCAGTTTTAGGCCAATATTTTTTAAAAATCTGTTTCACAGGACTTTTGATCTTAACAAGTGGGTCCGGGGACGAAATAAAAATAATTGCATACTCATTTAAATATCTATAATCTGATTTGTTCAAATCATGTGACATGACATTTGAGATTTCGCTGGGTCAACCGGCTAGTGTTGGGTCGCATAGGAAGGTCAACCGGTAAACAAGAAAATTCGATATAATATAACAGTTACCACCCTAGAAAGTGTGTGACCCAGCAGTTTCTCTCCCCTCGAAATTAAGGTCATCCTCGAGCAAGCTCTCGCGTGATCTTAATATCTCGGGTAGAGAAACCGCTGGGTCACACACTGTCTTAGGGTGGTAATTGTAAAATTGAAAATAGTGGAGATGGCGAAATAAAAGTTTCCTTGAAACACATTATTTTATTTTCTGAAATGAGTGCATGACTTTGTGTGAAACAAATTTGCAAATGAGTAAATACTATATTTGAACTGAAATCTACTGAATTACTAAATTGAATTATTTTTTGTCAAGCCAAATATAACATGTTTAAAGTACGTTTTCACACTATTTTTCTTAGAAAAATGAAATTTCTCAATAATTTACATCCATTTGGAAAGCGCTTTTTTATTTTTTGAGATGCAAAGAAAAAAGGGGAGGGATATAAATTAAAAATAAAAAGTTTCATGACAGCTTTTATGTTTATTTCACTTTCTGGAGAATGTTGGCCTTATGATATTATAAAGGTGAGAAAATATGCACGGCCGTCAAAACAGTTATCCTACAAAAGCAAACGCTCGAGCATAGCATGTTAAATTCTCCCAAGAAGAGCCGTCAGAGCAGATCACACATTGCTAGTAATTACTTTTGATATGTGGAACAGATTAACAAAATTATTACTCTTGTGACTAATTATATAATAGTTAATGAAAAAGTGGTCATTATCGTGAAATTTAGACTGCCCACGCGAAAGTGGTATTGACTGAAATGGTCATTATATGCATCGAAGTCAATACAACTGTCCCACGGGCAGTCTAAATTTCACGATAATGTCCACTTTTTCATTAACTATTGTTTTTATTTCATTGAGGAAACTATAGCATTATATCACATTCTGCCATCTATTTATAAACATAAAAGTGACATGTTAATTTTCATATGGTTTTGTTGTCTGATTATTATTATACCTACATTTCATTTCAACATTTATTGTTTAAACAAGTACACTGTAATCGTTTAGGATTCATTAATCATGCATCATAAGCGTTTTGAAACTAGAGACGTAATCTTAAAATCACAATCAGGCAATATCGTGTGGTAATGCCCGCTTGACATTTAAACGTACATTAATAATCAAAGCTCCGGTGGAGCTGAAACTCGAAAGCCCTGAAAATCTACACGTGGCAAAACTACGTGGACATCCAAAGAACTGCTGCATACGTCTGCATGTATTAAGTTATTCCGTAATACGTAAAAATAATTGAAAATAATTGAAAATAATCGGATTGTGTGATTTCGTATGCATGTCGATTTCATTGCTATAAATATATGCAATACAAATGTTACAGGTAATCAAATGTTGTTTTTATCTTTGATAAATTACTGCGCGGCAAGCTCGTTGATCCGAGACGCAATATAAATCAAAGCTCCGATGGAGCTGAATCTCGAAGCCCTGAAAATTTACAAGTGGCAAAACTTCGTAGTCATCCAAAGAACTGCTGCATACGTCTGCATGTATTAAGTATCTGTAATACGTGAAAATAATCGGATTGTGTGATTTCGCATGTCGATTTCATTGCTATAAATATATGCAATATACAGGTAAACAAATGTTATTTTCATCTTTGACAAATTACTGCGCGACAGGTTCGTTGGTCCGAGACGCAATATAAACTAGAGGCTCACATGAGCCTGTATCGCTCACCTGGTGACTGGTTTTATTCAGACCACCCATTCATACTATAAATCAGTTCACCAGATGTTACATTTTCATTCTTGGATGAGGTACAAACTAAAAATCACAATCTTTGGAAGGGATCACTCAAAGACAATTGTAACCAAGTTTGGTTCCAATTGGCTTAGTAGGTTCAAAGGAGAAGACATTTGAATGCATTTCCCATAGAATCCCTATGTTAAACTATGTTCCCTGCTGGCGGCCATCTTGAATGAGGTATGAACATAAAAATCACAAACTTTGAAGGGAAACATCTAAAGACTAATGTATCCGAGTTTGGTTCCAATTGGCACAGTGGTTTCAGAGGAGAAGACATTTGAATGCATTTCCCATAGGGTCCCTATGTTAAATTGTGCTCCACGCTGGCAGCCATCTTGGATGAGGTACGTGTACGACGTAAAAATCACAAACTGTAAAGGGGACCACCCAAGGACTATTGTGACCAAGTTTGGTTCAATTTGACTTGGCAGTTTCAGAGAAGAAGATCTATGAATACATTTCCCATAGGGTCCTATGTTAACCTATGTCCCGTGCTGTCGACCATCTTGGATGAAGTACGAACATAAAAATCACAAATTTGAAAGGGCACCATCCAAAGACTACTGTGAGAAAATTTGGTCCCCATTGGCTCAGTGCTTTCAAAGGAGAAGATCTTTGAATGCATTTCCCGTAGGGTCTAATGTTAAACTATCTTCCCCGCTGGCGGCCATCTTGGATGAGATGCGAACCTGCTGGACATATGTAGAAATTGTAGTTCTGGAAAACCTCAACACTTTTGCAATTCACATTTAGTCTTTATCTCAAACAGTTTTTGAAATGAAAGTAAAAACGTTAAAAAATTGTAAAATTTCAAAGAAAAAGCGGTAATAACTCCTATGTGGTTTGTCAGATTTTCTTCAAAATTGCAGGACATGTAGATCTTTCTATGCTGACAATTTTTGTTGTTTAAACTTCACTTCTATCTTCTACCATTTTCGATATATAAGACTAAAGGTAACGAAAAACTGAAATTTTTACGGAAAAGGGTCAATAACTCCAAGATGGGTAAACGGATTTTCTTCAAAATTGCAGGGCAGGTAGATCTCATCATGCTGATCATTTTTATTTCAGTTAGAATTTTGATATCTGTAATAGTTTTCGAGTAATTTGCAAAAAACAGCAATTTACCCCTATGTTCTATTTTTAGTAACAGCAGCCATGTTGTTTGGTCTACGGTCATAAAAATCACAAACTTGAAAGTGCATACCCTGGTAATGATTTAGGCTAAGTTTTGCTAGTATGGGCCTAGTAGTTTCAGAGAAGAAGATCTTTGAATAAAAGTTAACGGACGGACGGACGACGGACGCCGAGTGATGGCAAAAGCTCACATGGCCTTTGGCCAGGTGAACTATAACACGAAGATCATCTTTTAGAGCTGTTAATAGGCTTGAAGCCTCACGTGATTTTTTCTTGTCATTTTAACATCTCTCCAGGCGTTTCATGGCTTCGAGATAAAAAACGAGTAATTTGATAACATGCATATTGTTTTCAATTTAATATAACAACACCGTGTTCAACTCAAAAAAAAAAATGAAGAAATATAACTTAAATACACAATGTATAAGATTTTGAAAGAAACTTATGCACTATATTTTATCGGAAGCACGAAAATCATCTTTTAGAGGGTACATATAAACCGCGAAACGAAATCGAAACGAAACGAAATAATCGAAACGAAACGAAACGAAAACAAACGAAACGAAACGAAATAAATCGAAACGAAACGAAACAGATTCGAAACGAAATAGAAACGAAACCTGATCGAAACGAAATCAAAATGAAATTGTGAAACTAAATAAAAACATGTTCTTTATGGTTTTTATTGATATTTGGGTAAAGTTTTAGTTAATTAAGATTATGTGTTCTAGGTCCTGAATTTTTCGAATGCTTGAAAAGTCATATACCACTATATGTACAAAGATTTGAAAAAAGGTATAGATGAAGACTGTATGATCAGTTTCCGACTTTAAAATTTTGCATTTTATTTTGAAAAAAACGGCCATAGATAAATTGATATGTAGTTATAAAGTTTATATTGGACTAAAACATTCTTTTCACATAACTTTAGTTTTATGTCACCAAAAAGAATGACATCCTTGATAGGAACCTTATAGTAGGGCATCGAAGCAAACTTTTTTTTGGTCGGGAAAGTCTATCTTTGGCCAGTAAAACTACACAAGACCACAGATTGTAACTTGTAATCACCTAGTATTTGCATTTCATATAAAATGAAGTAACGAGTTCTACAACTATGGAAACGCATTAGATTCTCTGGTATGAAAGATTACAGCCATATAGACCAATGAAGACAATAAACAACAAAAGATACCAATAATCGCACTGGTCTGCTAGTATATACCAACGTGAGATATTGCAACGGTCAAGCGAGTGGAAAAAGTTACGTTTCAAAGAGATGTTTCGACGTCCTGTAAGGCAGCCTGCGGTAAAAGAAACACACTTTACACATTGTTGTTCATTGATTGACAAGCAGGCGATGAAGAGCGTGTTTGTAGAATAATTGATTGACAGTACCGTCATAGGATTTTAGATTTGATTGGTTGGAATCAAATGTAAAATCAACTTAGGGCAGTACCAAATAACATAATACCGAAGTTTTTTCGTTTTACATACCACGTGGTATACATCAACCCATTATCAACAATGTTTCTTTCTCTGCGGTCGGTCTTTCAGTAGTCGGCTTGGGGTGTAAAATTACAAATTGTTGAAATAAAACTTTAGCCACTTGCTTGACCGTTGCAATATCAAACGAACCATACCAGGACTATGACACTCCATGAAGAAGTCACTCTGACGATCCATGGACAAGGAGTTTTTATGTTGAATAAAATCAAATTGCATCCATCATGCTACTGTACACCTGGAACATGGCTGGCATACAGCAGTAAAGATCTTTGAATAGTCTTCCAATATTGCCCAATTTCAAACTACATACCTGTTTTCCAACTTGTACCACAAAACGACAGCTTTTAAGGAACATACCTGAATTATTATATCCAAGTTTTGTTTGATTTTAAAAAATTTTGGTTTCAGAGGAGAAATAATTGAATGAGTTTCTAAAGAATCCAATATTTAAATGTCTTCTCCATTATGTTTATCTTGGATGAAGTCGACGTGACCTGCTAGATAACTTTTTTGAAGAGGAATTAGTACGACTATTATGACCTTTATATATTTATTATGACTGACTTTGTTTTGTGCACTCTATTTTCAGCGATAATCGATCTTTTTTGAATATGTGTCCCCAGGGGTCTAATGTAATGTTTCATACTGGTGGTCATCTTGGAATTAGTGCTGACAGTTAGGAAATCACTTTTGAAACACGTTAGTGTATCGAAGTTCCATTGTCCTCCGTCTTCTGGTGTTCTTGCTATTGCCTTGTCTCTAGACTTTGATTTATGTCATCTTGTGCTTTATTGTTCCTTCGGTATTCTACTGCCGTTGTTCCATAGAAGATAAATCTTTGCATTTTTTCAACAAGGTCCAATGTTTTACTATGTCACAAAATAAAAATGGTATAGCTGGCCACGATTAAAAAGTAACAGACACAAAAATATACAAATTAAAAAAAAATATAAATTGCCCAGTAGGTGAACAATTTCGGCGAGCTAACTACAGCATACTTGACATGCATGTAACTGTCGTTTTACAAACTAGTGCAGGTGAAAACAACGACAGTTCCTTGAACAAAAAATCATCCACTCAACCCTTTGGCATAAATGTTAAGAAGCAGTCTATAATATTATTAATGTATTTAAATTTAATATTTGCATAGTACAGAAAACTAATGTTTTTATTCTCGTTTTTGGTTATGTTCAAGATTTGGCACGACTTTTACATTGAATATCTGTGACACGTCCTAGGTCTGCCTTCTCTCGTCATTTCCATCTTCTTCTCCGTATTTCAGCCCGGTAGTCCCCTAGTCGAAGGCCATACGGCCGAAACGTTGGGCAGTCATCCTTTCTTTTAATTTTTTCTCATTTTTATATGTTTTTAAATTTGTATATTTCACTGACCCGCCGTCGTGCAAAGACAACATTGTATACATTTGTCAGGTTTTCGTGTCTGATATATCTACAATGTAGACGTTTTACATCGACGAATCTAACACATTGTGTATATCGGGTGTTAATCTTGACTTCATTACAATAAAAGTTTTGCCACTTCCTTGACTGCAGCAATATGCATACTCAAGTGGATGGATTTACATGTCTTTTTCATCATAGCAATAACTTTTATATTCAAGAATAATCAAGAATACATTTCGATTCGTTTCGTTTCATTTCGATTTTGTTTCGATTTCGTTTCGTTTCGATTTATTTCGTTTCGTTTCGTTTGATTTCGTTTCGTTTCGATTCATTTCGTTTCGTTTCGTTTCGATTTCGTTTCGTGGTTTATATATACCCGTTAAAAATAACGTGAAAAGGATTCAGCCAATAAAAAGATATCAATTTTCACCGATATGAAATAACAATTATTCATACACGATGTCAACTTTCCGAAATACAAGCTTGTGTGAATTTTAGCATTCCACATTTTATACTTACAGTCTAAGGTAGTCATTTTCCCTCTTTAAACCATCTAATTGAGCAATGAGGACAGGAATGCTGAAAACATTAAAAAAAAAATGATAATAATTTCAATATGAATGCACTGTGGTTGTTTATATGTTGTGATTTTCCTCTATCAGTCTTTTTGTCTGGCACCAGATGACAGCGATTGTAAGAACACTTTGCCAGTTAATTTTCTGTTTGCTGACGATCGCGCATCCATGACTAGTAAATACATAGATGTAGCGTTGTTCAACATTTAGCAATGCATTCTACTCAAACTGGTGGGGGATAGGGGTGGGGGTCACTTCCAATTTTGTTATGAGATAGGAATGAGCCGCTGGAATAGGACTTTTCTTGATTTGTATTATATGATAACGGTATTAAATTGTGATGAAAATATGTGATAAGGATGGGAAGTTTCTGGTGAGATTATATTATGTGACAGGACAGCCTATCTACGTTGTAGTAGGTAGATATATAGCCAGTAAAAATCGACTGAGCTAACGGAATATTTCTTTAGCTCATTCGGTTAGGTGGCTGGCTGAAGTGCTAGAGGTCCCGGGTTCGATCCCCGGAGGTGACATTAGTCAATTTTGTATGGAGTTTCATGCTCTCCGGTTACATTTGGCGCCCAGCTAAAAACCCACGGTGGTTAGAAGGAGCTAACCAGGGTTTGTGTAGATACTTGTGTGTTGAGAGTCATACATAGCAAGTATGATGACTCTCGAGGTGGGGGAAGTGTGACAGGACAGCCTATCTACGTTGTAGTAGGTAGATATATAGCCAGTAAAAATCGACTGAGCTAACGGAATATTTCTTTAGCTCATTCGGTTAGGTGGCTGGCTGAAGTGCTAGAGGTCCCGGGTTCGATCCCCGGAGGTGACATTAGTCAATTTTGTATGGAGTTTCATGCTCTCCGGTTACAATTATAAGGTCAACATGTAGCATCTGAATCAAATACCAATTAGCATTTGACATATCTACATTGATAAGGTATCAAAACATGTTATTTCACTATACTTTGTGATTGAAAATAAATAATTTTCTGTTTTCATCCCAATATATGACAAGATATACTCGTCTGGATTATATATGATTAGGTATACTTTCCCGCTAAAAATATGTGATAATTAAGGTATATAATTTTGAGATTCTTGTGAGGTATGAGCATGCAAAGCTCATTTTTGAAGTTCTTGTAGTGACTTTAAGACGAAGAACAAAAATAAACGCGTTGTTCCATTGTTGTGTTTTACAATGTATTTGTAGAGACTTTGTCTCATATGCATTGACTCCATATTCTTTCATTGCTTATGACAATGTCGTTCGATGTTGTCTAGTTAGTTGCGTTTATCATGACAGTAATATATATCAAAACAACGGCAGTAGAATACCGAAGGAACAAAGCACAAGATTACACAAATCAAAGTCCAGAGACAAGGCAAAAGCAAGAACACCAAAAGACGGAAGACCAAAGACACCACATGCCTACAAAACACTCGAACGTTACATATACAACACAAAAAACTAAAGCACTAACAGTGTGAACTCTCAATAAACAAGAGTGACATCAGGTGCCCCGGAAGGGTAAGCATGTCCTGCTCTGCACACAGCACCCGTCACACGGCCAGTGAGGCATATATTTTGAAGGATCTGTTAAGTAACTGATTGGTTATTGTCATTTTCTAACCCTGAGACAAAACCAATTGAGAACCATGGTACATGTAACTTCTCTAACCCCCAAAACAGTACCAAGGTGAAATTTTGAAAAGCTTTTGTAATCTCTTTAAGTAGTCAAAAATGGACAGGGACAAATCGGCACTACAAAAATGATGAAAACGGTGCGTTTACCTTTGATCTCTTGAAAGGTGTTTTCTTGACATATTTATGCTGTAAACTGGTTCTAAAACGAAAGTAGATCACAGGTAAAAACCATTTGTTCTTTATTTAGCTTTATTTTTGTGATAACGGGCAAACATACCAGCCATTTAAACAAGTATAACATTTAAGTGACAAATATGAAGTATTCAATCTTTTATAAATGTCGATCACTTTAATGGGGAGGGGTGGTGGTATTTTTGTTTGCATGTTTCACTTTAAGGCTGAGAGGTGGAATTTTTTTGGCTCGCGGGCAATATTATTTATTCCGATATACACTATGCTAGGAAATTTTGTTGACCCAGGCTTTTAATTCTAGCTTTTGATAGTGCCGGTACCAAGTCTAGCCATACCTAGTTCCTATAGTTATTTATGTTTGTCTGTAGTCTATTTTGTGTTTTTGTAGTAGGTTGTGGGTTGTGGCTTGTGATTGTTATTTTCGGCCATTATAGGTGTCGACTGTTATCTTGTCTTTATAAAATATACCCTAATCTATACCGAATAACTTACTGTTTAAATTTTGTTTCTGCATATTGCCATTTCGACTACTTGTTTCTCCGCAGTGCAGATAAAATGAACATCTGCATGCTTCCAAACATGCAAATTCAATTTTAGGAAGGTGTAGTAGCCCATTTGAAGTTATTTTTCGGACACGTATTAATTTTTTACATTTTTGTTGATAATGACAAAATAAAAAATCTTTTTTGTTCTCTCTGTGAATGAAATATAGTGAAAACCATAAAACAGAGACCCATTTAATACTCACAAATGTTGATCAGAATGGGCTAATCTCATCATTTTTCTCAACTGAAGATATAGTTTTATATTCTGCTGAAGTGAAATATCCAGGTAAATCCTGCAATTTGATTGGCTAGCTTGACAAGGGAAACGAGATAGTATCCCCGTGGTAGCAAAACCGCAACTATTAAACGCATTGAAATGAAAAATTGTAGCACTTCTAGCAGAATATATTAGTTATTCGGGCTTCCAAGGGATACGGGTTCATATTTCCTGTCTGTGCCCTATATCCCCTTCGCCTTACGGCTTAGGGGATATAAAACACAGACAGGGAATATGAACCGATATTTCCTGTGAAGATTCCCGAATAACATATATTATATAATATCTTACTACATTATGCAAGACAATCAAGTGACAGGAGCAATTTGTATCCTTGGCTGTCTCCATTATTCGTATAACCATTGGGACCATTGTGGAGTAATACTAAATATTAACTAGACTGATAATTGGTTCTTCAACTAATGACCAAATTTTACGTCCACTTGGGCTATGGTTAACTTAGCAATTATTGCTTTTACGTACAGAGAATTATGAAATATCGCGGTAAATGTACAATGAAGAATACAGCTCCGTCGATAGCGATGATTTTTCTAACCTATATACTACATTACCGCATATACTCATCAAAGAGAAATTTTCGTATTTGATCAAATGGTCCTTCAAAAAATCCGGATGTACGTACATTTGTTGCAATACATTTAAATCGTTTTTCAGTGACGACAAACATGACAAATATACCAACTGGACTTGTCAGGATATGATAAAAGCATTGAATTTTCTTCTTGATAATATTTTTGTTCGTTTCGGCGATACAGTCTATCGGCAAAAAATAGGCATTCCTATGGGTACCAACTGTGCACCTCTCATAGCAGATTTATTTATTTATTGCTACGAGTAGCAATTCATGGCAAAAATTCAAAAAGATCCTTCTAAACAGCATTTAATGGATAAATTTAACAATACAAATAGATATTTGGACGATATTTTGCCTTTAAATAATCCTGCATTTTCGAAATTAACAGATGAAATTTATCCTGCCGAATTTACTTTAAATAAATCCAATAGCAGCAGTGATTATACTCCTTTTCTTGATCTTGATTTATCAATAAATCAAGGAAATTTGAACACTAAGGTTTATGATAAAAGGGATGATTTCTCCTTCCCTATAGTCAATTTTCCCCATCTCGACAGCGATGTTCCGTTAGCCCCTTCTCACGGGGTCTACATTTCCCAACTTGTTCGATATGCACGAGTATGTAGTGATGTTTCTGACTTCAACGAGCGAAATCTTTGTCTCACTGAAAAACTTCTGCATCAAGGGTTTGGATATCATAAATTAATGAAAACATTCTCTAAATCTTATTATAGATACAGTGACTTATTAAGAAAATTTGGTTCTACATGCAGGGCTCTTATACATCAGAGCATTTCACATCCAAACTTCTATGGCAATATCATTTACAAAGCGCATAAATTCAAAAATTGTCCAACAAAACTTATTAATCCGTTGAACAAACTTATTCATAAAGGATATAAATACAGCATTGTTGTTAAATCGTTACTGCTGGTTTTTGTTGGCAAAAATATTGATCATCTTCTAAGGGACCGACCATTTAACCTGAAAGGGGGGGGGGGTTATGGTTTTTTTTCTGGACAGAAAATTATTTATTTTTTGCAAAGTATCAACAAAATATTTTTTTTCAAAACTAACATTATTTTTTAGGGCAGAAAGCCTCATTCATTCAGAAATTTTTTTTTCATCATTTTGACAGCCAAAATATTTTTTTCACATAAAATCAGATCCAAAATATTTTTTTAGAAAAAAACCATAGCCCCCCCCCCCTCAAGTTAAATGGTCGGTCCCTAAATGTTTTACATCATAACTAAATTTAAGCAATTTTTCATATTGGCAGTATTTGGCATTGCACAATATCATGTTCTTCTTTCATAATTGATGACGTTGTCATACCAAATCTATTTAGAAGTATTTCAATTGAAGTTTCATATGTAAGAAGGCTTGATATCATAGTCAACGGAAATTATGTCCTTAACTAGCTGTCAGTAACTGCGAGCATTTGTCCGGACAGTACCTGTGTGTATTGTCTTCATGTTTTATGTACTTCATTGTAAGGGTACTCGTCTTGATAAGTTGGACTTTTTTCTGGTTTGATTTTTACTGTGAGTCTTTTTGTGTATTTGTTTTTTAGCCATTCACCATACATAGGGGGATGGTTTGGATCCAAGAAAACGAGTTTAACCCCACCACAATTTTTGCGCCTGTCCCAAGTCAGGAATATGTTGGTGGTTGACTTGTCCGTGTCTTCTTATAAAATTTTAATTTCTTGATATTTGGGTTATTGGATGTGGTTTGTTTCCATTGATTTATCCACTTTTTACCCTTTTGGGGCCATTTAGGGCTTGCTATATGGTGTGAGGTTCCTCACTGTGTTGAAGACCGTACGGTGACCCCTAGATGCTTTGTTTTGGGTCGTTTTAACCTGGATATGGGATGTTGTCTCCTTGACATTTACCCCATTTCCTTTCTTTTTCATATGTGACAAAATCCGTACAAATACATGGTATTATGTATGATAACAATTCATTATTTTCTACGATTTTTTGTAAACAGCTTTACAAACCATAGGGTATTCACCGACTCAGAAGTTGGTTAATTAACAGAAACTTGTTATATCCATTTTTTGAAAATATTTGTTTTAATTTCTGGAGTATCTGTCCATTTAGATTTCATATATATTTGTTATTTTTCTCTATCAGCTTTTATTTACTGGCTTTTGGTTTATGGTGTTCCAAATGTTCACTAAAGAGACATTAGTTGTCGAAAAAAGCATCTGCAGCAACTGAATCAACTTTCGGCATTTAGTTGTTAATTACCACTGCTGATTAACTATCAATCGTCGAGTATATTCACGAACGCAGAAGCACGTACTTCGGTGCTGGGCCCAAAAGTTTTATTTATCTGGACATTTGCAATATATAATGCTCAAAAGTATCTCCTTTGTGCAAAGCTCAGTTCTTAGGTGCTTAAATCCTATTTGATATTTGTTCAGCTTTTATTTATATTTTCTGATGGTCTTCGAAACATTCTTATTTAGTTTGATCTGCGCTGAAGAGCTCAAGCAAATTTGTAATTGTTTTGAATCGGCAAGTAATTGAAAAATGATGTTAGATTTAAATAAATGATCATGTATAGATAAACCACTCTCAATACTGCTCCTTATTACTTTGTCTTACATGCAGCATGGTATCCAAACTTGGAACAGTTAATCAATGACAATTTCACTATAGGTTGCTATGTTCAATGTCTTATTTGTTCTCATGTCCGATGCGATTTTTCACCTCTTTTACAAGTTTTCCACCTTTAAATTTAAGTAAAGTGATCTATCAATGTTTCCAGTCACATAAAGCCAATACCATATTACTGTTTGGGTTCACATATCTGTATTATATATATTTACATCTGATACAGTGCCTTTTGTCCGATATTTCCTTTTTGTCTGATTTTGCTTCTCGTCCGAAATGTTTGTCTTCGTCCGATACTTTTGCGTATAGTCCAACGCTTTTTTGTCCAATTTGCTTTTTGTCCGTCGCTTTTGGTTCTATATTGCCTTTCGTCCGAAAATTTGCTTTTTGTCCGAAATTTTCCGTTCAGTCAGTCGCTTTTTGTCCGCAAATTTTGCTTTTTGTCCAAAATTTTTGCGTTTTGTCCGTCGCTTTTTGTATGATAATTTTGCGTTTTGTTCGATATTTTTGCCTTTAGTCCGCCGCTTTTTGCTACTTTGACTGACAATTTTGCCTTTTTGTCCGATACGTATACAAAGAAGGTACAAAAATTATAAAACAATTGAGACACTGCATGAGGCTGTTCTATGCTTGCCAACCCTTACACGGTGTGATGAAAAGTCATAGTCAGTGTCTGTCATTTTAGTAATAAATTCTGCATCTACCAATATCTCATTTATCTTCCCAAGTGAAGTGTCTGAGGTCCATTCCTTCACTTAAACCCATGACAGATTTGGCTTATATTTTCTGGGCTGCTTCTCTACACAAGAAGGAAATTGATGAGCCAATAAAATCAATCAAAATTAGTTTAGACGGATTCTCATTGGTTCGCCAATTTGTATCTGATGAAGAGAATTAACCCTGGAAATATAAAATACATCTGTCCCAGTCTAAGTGGCTCACTCAGTTGCATCTTGCTTCGAAAAGCAGCCCAGGAAATATTAGCCATATCTGTCAAGGGTTGTGAGGAAGGACATACGGACATCAGACATAATTAGAAGAAATAAAAATGGTGGTAGTTCAATGGTTCATTTAAAATCTTATCACTTATGGATAATTTATAGTACATTTGCATAATTATGCTTAATATTAAACCTAGTGTTAATACAATAACTTCGGTATTTTGTTATTTATTACCACTGGGCCGATGCCTCTGCTGGTGGACTGTAAGTCCCCGAGGGTACTCACCAACCAAGTAGTCAGCACTTCGATGCTGACCCGAAAACCGATTGTGTTGAAACTTGCAATATCTTAATTTTACAAAATTTTGTTTAAAACTAAGGAGTATCTCCCTCATGCATAGCTCTGTCCTTAGCTGAATTTTGGCTTTTCTATTTAGATCACTTTGGTTATTTGTTCTCTATCAGCTTTAACGTGTTTTTCGGTTAATGGACTTCAAAATATTTTGGTTTTCATCTGCAGTGATGAGACATAAGTTGTCGAAATGCGCATAGGCAGAAAATAAATTAACAGTAACTTCGGTATATTGTTATTTCCATATATATGAAGAAAAGTAAACCAAATCTAAAAAAAACAAAAAACAAAAAACAAAAAC
>MJUU01004151.1:60488-100878 GCA_002080025.1 Modiolus philippinarum
ATATCAGTTGTACTTCTTCGTTTCAGTGCAGCAAAAGAAGATAAATGTTACTTCGGAAAAGGTGGATTCAAAATACGTCACTTAATACTGACATATTTTCTTATATAACAATAAGCATGTAATTGTAGGCGTCATTGACAAGTTCGCCCAGATTATATGAATAAACCCGTTCTGCCTTAGACCTGATAATATATTATGGGCGTTTAACTTTGGTCTCATTCTTTCTAAATACAAGTGCAACACATCGTCGGGCATGGTAAGTGAAATTCTTAAGGAAATTGAAGTTATACATCATTTGACGTCGTATATTATTTTTTTTTCTGCAGCGGTAAATTAAAGCATTTCAAAGTTGTATGATGCCATCACGAAATACAAAAAACTGCAAACAAATGACATGTTAGAGTGAAGATAAGGTATTGTTACTCTCATTGGTTTTTGCATATGGCCATTTCGACAACTTATGTCTTCTGAAAAAAGTTACGCTTAGGGACCGACCATTTAACCTGAAGGGGGGGGGGGGTTATGGTTTTTTTTTTCTGGACAGAAAAAACGCGAAACAAATTATTTATTTTTTGCATGCGTATCAACAAAATATTTTTTTTCAAAATTAACATTATTTTTTTGGGCAGAAAGCCTCCTTCAGAAAATTTTTTTTCATCATTTTGGCAGCCAAAATATTTTTTTCACAAAAAATAAGATCCAAAATATTTTTTTAAAAAAAACCATAGCCCCCCCCTTTCAAGTTAAATGGTCGGTCCCTTACACTTCAAGTTAAAATATAGTTCGTTTTTTCAGGAAATATATATTTATTCAATACACCTGGAATCCAGTCATTTCCGCTTACTGACATTTGAGGCACTCCTTTCTGGCTTTAACTACACAAGAGTTAAGAACTCACAACATGCAATCTGCTTTTGAGAAATGATAACAATTTCTTTTAATCAGAACCATGGCGAATCCCCGTTTCTTCAAAAAGCAATTTAGTTTAAACATATTTATTTAAAAAAAAACATACAAGGTTACATTACCATTAAAATTAAGTATACATAAAGAGATTCAAAAACAAATCTGATTCCTAGTACGTAGTTTACACAGATTAATTTGTATGGTCAACTGAAGGAAAATACATGGGAAAGTATAATCATTTACATACAACTGGAGTAGAAAAAAGTTAACAATATAAAAAGATTTCTGTTAAAATATATATTCATAATCATACAGAAGAAAGCGATTTTCGCCATACATTAGACTATATTAAGCATAAAAATGTACAATGAACGGAATCATCAACGGTCTGGTAAACCCTGAGCTAGGATATGGTCTATTCTCTCATAGCAATGGTATTTGCCCAACCAACAGGGTTTTTTTTCGGTGTAAGAGTTGGGGTCTGCTACCTGTGATTTAATTTAGGATTAGAAGATGACATTTGGCACTAAAAAGAGGCAAATCAATCGTTAACTATTGAAAAGAAACAATCAAAACATAAAATTGTACGGGCTCCGATGCCATAAACATTTAAGATATGAAATGTATTATGATTAAGCAACAGTAATTTCATTTTGCATTGTTTTAATTATTAAAACAGTTTTAATATTCTGTTTTTATATAACAAAACAAATTTAATTACAATATTATGCATAAAAAAACCACCAACAACAACAAAAGACAAACAAATAATCAAAATAAGAAAAAAAAAACAAATAAACAAACAAACAAACAGACAAAAAATAAAAAACATCAAAAAAAAAAAAAAAAAAAAAAAAAAAAAAAACAACAACAAAAAACAAAAAGAAACAATAGCGCTCAAGAGCCTGTATCGCTCACCTAGACCATGGCAGATGCATTTAATTGAATAAACTTCTATACCAAAAGGTCACACTTTCTATGTCATATGGCGCAACATTTAACAATTTTCCCTACTTTCTACAGTCTTGATCAGCACTTAATAAGAGGCTATGTTCAATTTAAATCTATTCAGG
This sequence comes from Modiolus philippinarum, assembly GCA_002080025.1. Lineage (NCBI taxonomy): Eukaryota > Metazoa > Mollusca > Bivalvia > Mytilida > Modiolidae > Modiolus > Modiolus philippinarum. The sequence continues at coordinate 62,468 of MJUU01004151.1, forward strand.
CGTTCTCTAGAAGTTGATCTTTGTATGCATTTCCCCTAGGTTTCAATGTTAAACTAAGTTTTGCCTCTGGCCGCCATGATAGAGGACAGACCAACAGAGCGCCTCATTACTAACAATCATACCATGTTTGGTTCAAATCCAAACTGCACTTCTCTAGGAGATCTTTGTATGCATTTTCCAATAGGGTCAAATGTAAAATTAAGTTCACCTCTGGTGGTCATGTTGGATGACCGATCAACACCAAAGTAACAACACTTGGTCTGCACAACACAAGAATCCAGCTTTAAACTGTTAATCCATTTATAGCTACTCTAAAAGAAGATCTTTGAATGCATTTCCCATCAGATCAAATGTTGCAAACTTAGTCCCCCACTGGCGGCCATGTTGGACGGCGGATCGGCACCAAAGTAACCAAAACTGGTCAGCACCTTATAAGCATCATTCACGCCAACCTTGGTTAAATCCATCTAGCAATTCTCTAGAAGATCTTTGTATGCATTCCCCATGCGGCCCAATGCAATGCTGGCAGCCATGTTGGATAACAAATCGACACCAAAGTAACAACACTTGTTCAGCACCTCATAAGCATCATTCATGCGAAGTCTGGTTCAAATCCATTCAGCTGTTCTCTAAAATATCTTTGTAACTATGCATTTTCTTTAGAGTCCAACGTTAAATTAACATGTCTAAGTTCACTGCTGGTGGCATCAAAGTAATAACACTTGGTCAACATCTCACAAGCATCATTTATGCCATTTTCGGTTTAAAACCATTCAGTGGTTCTCTAGAAGAAGATCTATGCATGCATTTCACCATAGGGTCCAATGTTAAACTAAGTTCAGATGTTTGCCGCCATGTTGGATGGCCGGTCGGCACCAAAGTACTTGGTCAGCACTCCATAAGCATCATTCATACTATGTTTGCATATAACCCATTCAGCAGTTCTCTAGAAGATCTTTGTAAGCATTTCCCCATAGGGTCCAATGTAAAACTAAGTTTCGCTGCTGACAACCTTGTTGGATGACAGATCGGCACCAAAGTAATAGCACTTGGTCAGCACCTAATATGCATCATTCATGCCAACTTTGAGTTAATTCCTTCAGCAATTTTCGAGAAGATCTTTGTATGCGTTTCCCCATAGGGTCCAATGTTAAAATACAATAAATACCCTAGTTGCATTATAAACGGTAATAATAAACTAAGTGGAGGCCGTGTTGAATGACAGATCGGCTCCAAAGTACTAGTAACATCATTTGGTCAGTACCTCACAAGCATCATTCACTCTATGTTTTAGGTCAAATGTTAAACTAAATTTCTTTCGCTGATGGTGGCTATGTTGAATGACGGATATGCACCAAAGTAACAACACTTGACCAGCATCTCATAAGAATCATTCGTGCCAACTTTGGTTTAAATCCATTCAGCAATTCTCTAGATGAAGATCTTTGTATGTATTTCACATAAGGTCCTATGTTAAATTAAGTTTTGCCATTGGCGGCCATGTTGGATGACGGATCAGCACCAAAGTAACAACAATTGATCAGCACCTCATAAACATCATTCATGTCAAGTTTGGTTCCATCCATTTAGTGGTTCTCAAGAAGTTCTTAGAAGAAAAGTCAAATTTTCAGCGAAGTGTCCGTCTGGCGGCCATGTTGGATGACTGATCAGCACCAAAGTAAAAACACTTGGTCAGCACCTCATTAGTATCATTCATGCCAAAATTGGTTCAAATGCATTTAGCGGTTCTCAAGAAGAAGATGTCTAAAGGAAAAATTAACGACCACGGACGACGGACAACAGACACAAAGTGCTGGCAAAATCTAACCCTGGCTATAGCCAGGTGAGCTAAAAAATGGTTGTGAATAAATACGGTATTTAAAAGGAAATACTTTCTGAATAAACAATGAAAGCACATAAGACAAAGTATCTAAAAATAAATGGTAGAACCAAGCAATGAAAAGACGACCCTAGCACTTGTTTGAGAGGAATTCATTGCTAGACGTCGAACAACGTTACATTTATGTCTTTACTTAAACTGGCAAAGTGTTCTTACAACCACCAACATCCATTGCCCGACAAAGGCACGCACTATTCTCAAGCAAGTAGACAATTACAACATAATAGAAACACAAAGGGTATTCATTAAGTCGATTGTAAGAAAACTTGTCATTTTATATATATATATATATATATATATATATATATAAACATAAAAATTAAGCAATTAATAAATTCTACATTGATGTATATGTTACAGTACAAAAAATTGGAATCCAGTAGGATCCGGAATCCCCCTAGTACAAATTGGAATTCTAATTTCTACTGGAACAAATTAGAATTCTGATTTGTACTGGATTTAATTCAGTACATATTGGATTTCTAATTTTTACTGGGACACATCAGAATTCCAATTTGTACTGGATTTAATACAGTTTAAATTGGAATTCCAATTTCTCCTGGAAGAAATTGAGATATCCTGATTTATACTAGGAGGATTCTGAATCCTACTAAATTATATTATACAAAATAATACTGGATATTATGATCAGGAGGATTCTGGATATTACTGACATTCAAAGTTAAAAAAAAAGGTTTTTGATTTTGTTATAGGAAGTATGGTTTTCAAAACAGTTTAATTCATGAAAACGTAAAAACAATAAAATGTATATAACTGTTCATTTGTTGCAACAATTGGTGGATTTCTGTGACATTTGGTAGAACAGGATTTTTATGCCCCCGCGACGATAAGTCGGGGGGCATATTGCTTTACCCTCGTCCGTCCGTCCGTCCGTCTTCCGTACATGGTACATGGTTTGTCCGCGCAACTCCTCTTACAGTTTTTATGCTAGAAAGTTTTTATTTTGCAGATCATTTGTACAAATATTGAAGATGTGCATGTGATAAGGATTTTGATTTTGGTGCTATTTTGTCAAACATATACATTGTTGAACTTAGTCATTTTTGGAGATTTTTCATAGAGGGTACATAGTTTGTCCGCGCAACTCCTCCTACAGTTTTATTTTTGCAGATTATTTGTACCTTTATTGAAGATGTGCATGTGGTAAGGATTTTCATTTTGGTTAATTTTTGTCAAAAATATACATTGTTGAACTTAGTCATTTTTTTAGTGATTTTGTGAAAGAGGGTTCATAGTTTGTCCGCGCAACTCCTCCTACAGTTTTGACGCTAGGAAGTTTTTATTTTGCAGATCCTTTGTACTTATATTGAAGATGTGCATGTGGTGAGGATTTTGATTTTGGTTAATTTTTGTCAAAAATATACATTGTTGAACTTAGTCATTTTTGGGGTGATTTTGTAATAGAGGGTACATAGTTTGTCCACGCAACTCCTCCTACAGTTTTGATGGTAGGAAATATTTATTTTGCAGATCATTCGTACCTATATTGAAGATGTGCATGTGGTAGGGATTTTGATTTTGGTGTATTTTTGTCAAAAATATACATTGTTGAACTTAGTCATTTTTGGGGTGATTTTGTAATAGAGTGTACATAATTTGTCCACGCAACTCCTCCTACAGTTTTGATGATATGAAGTTTTTATTTTGCAGATCATTCGTACCTATATTGAAAATGTGCATGTGGGAAGGATTTTGATTTTGATGCATTTTTGTCAAAAATATACATTGTTGAACTTAGTCATTTTTGGGGCGATTTTGTAATAGAGGGTACATAGTTTGTCCATGCAACTCCTCCTACAGTTTTAAAGGTTGGAAGTTTTTATTTTGCAGATCATTTGTACCTTTATTGAAGATGTGCATGTGGGAAGGATTTTGATTTTGATGCATTTTTTGGGAAAAGTACACATTGTTGAACTTAGTCATTTATTGGATGAATTATTAATACAGGGTACACAGATTGTCCGAACAACTCCTCCTAGAGTTTTGAGGCTAGGAAGCTTTAATTTTGCAGTTCATTTGTACCTATATTGAAGATGTGCATGTGGTATGTATTTTGATTTTGGTTCATTTTTTTTATCAAAAATATACATTGTTCAACTTTCAATTTTTTGGTGATTTAGTAATAGATCTGTGCAACCTAGAATAACATGTGTTTAGCAGGGGCATCATATGTGTCTCACAGACACAAATATTACAAAAAAATTCCAATTTGATTCAACCTTGCGCGGGGGCATGTCATCCTCTAGTTTTTTTATTTACAGTTAGAGAAATTACAAGTTGTGGCTGTTATAGTGCCATCTTTCAATGAACGAATTTTTTAACATGACTGAATATGTGAAATTCCAGGTAGACTTGCAGGATCTACCACATTTAAACCAGGGAAACAAAGACTTCTAAAATCAACAAGATCAGTATCAGTATAGAAAGTTTTGTCTCGCCTGCGACGAATGTCGCAAAGGCGAGACACAGCGACTATAGATTCCGTCTTCGGCGTCGGCGTCGTCGTCAACATTTGGTTAACATTTTTTGGAACTTCAATCATTTTCTTAAATCTTGATCAATAGCAATATCAATGAATTTTTGACACAATATTCTTTATAATTGCATTACTGAATCCCAAGTATATTTTTTAGTATATTTTTGAAAAATTTTCCGTATTTTGCCATTTGTTGGACCTAGTTTTTTTTCAATATTTTATTTTTGCTTCCACTATATCTCAACACCTACATGCCATAGACAGATGACTGGTTAGTAATTACATCTTTAGAGGTAACTAACATCCATACCAGAATTATGTCACCTTGACCTCTATTTTCCGCATCAATGAATTTGACTAAATTTTCACTATCGTCCATAATATCAACAAAGTTTAAACAAATTGGAAATTTGATTCTGACACAGACGCATGTAGTCCATAGATAAGCAATAAACTTTCAGGATTTTATTCCGGTTCAAACTTTAGTACATTTCCTGAAAATGTCCAAGACTTAACAATTTTTGAAATTTTTGCATGCAATCAAATATTTTAGCAATTTTCATACCAGACATAATTCTGAAACTTAAGAATAAAAATTTGGTTCCAATTGCTGTAAATTTAATTCTGAAACTTAAGAATAAAAAATATGCTTCCAATTTCGGTAAATTTCCTGTAACTCTCGAAGAAAAGCAGTATTTGGGAATTTTTGTTAGCAGCGTGCTTTTTGATTGAATTTTAGTGAAAACAAAAATTTTGATTCTAATTTTGGTAAATTTCCTGATTTCTCAAACTTAGTCAGAGACAAACAATTTTTTTAAATTCTTGTTAGCAACCATGCTTTTTGGATGAATATTTGGCAAAGCTAAATTTGCCAATGGTTAGATTTCAAAAAATTTTGGTTCTCCTTGATACTCTCAAAGACCAGTTAGTACTTAGAATTTTTAGTAACCACATCTTAATAAAGGCCAAATTATATGAAAGCGCAGTGAGCAGGCGAGACACCAGGTTCTGCGGAACCTTTACAAATTATTAAGTATGCCATCTTTTAAAAAAAATCATATTTCAATATTTTTTTGTAATTACCTCCATGTGTTCTTCCATATTTAAACTTAATTTATGAAAACTAGTGATCAGAAGTTCGAACTGTGCTCAAAGGTTACAGAGTTCGAAGCAAAACACCTACTAGTATATCTTTTAGCAATTCAGCAATAACTCATTTTCTTTTGTAATTAAACTTTCAATTAAATGATCACCAAAACAGTGGAAGGGACATAGTATTGATGTTTTACTTATCTATTGCCGTTTCTATTGATATAAGTTAGTACGATCCAGAATCCTACTAGTATAAATCAGGACATTTCGATTTCTCGTAGGAGAAATTGGAATTCCAATTTATATAGAATAAAATCCAGTACAAATTGGAATTCTAGTTTGTCCCAGTAGAAATTGGAATTCCAATATGTACTGAATTAAATCCAGTACAAATCAGAATTCTAATTTGTCCCAGTAGAATTCCAGTTTGTACTGTAACATATATATGCATACAGTATATAATATGACAATGAAATGGTACATCTACTTTGCATAGGATTCAAAAATAATAATCCCATGAGGATACTTTCAAAATGTACAAAACTAATTAATATAAATCACATTTACAAAGTCAGAAATAAAGCAATAAGTCCATACAACCTTTTGGTATCTACTGATAATTGCTTATTTACAGTAACTAACTAGTAAGGTTTGCTGGATTTCTAATACAAGTAGAACTGTTTATGGCTGAATCTATGATTGCAATATATTTAAGGTTTTTCGTGGGTTATGGTTCTGTAACAAGGTTCAGTCAGTAAACTGAGCCACACCTTTGTATAAAATTGGACCGTGTTCATACAGATACATAGCAGGCCAAACAACAAATTCCACTCGTTTTCCACTTGTTGTGTATGACCGGAAATCGTCTGGATGATCACCGATTTCGAAAACGTAGTGCAATGGTGGTTCGTTTATTGCACTGTACCAACAAATCTTCAAACAGGTTTCAATGTACGGCCGTAGCGCTTTCTTTGTGTACCTTTTCTCTGATGTGAATTTCTATAAATATAAATAGTACAGAGCAAAAATTGCTATGCATTGCATAATAATTATGAAACAAGAGGCTCTCAAGAGCCTGTATCGCTCACCTGGACCATGGCCAATACATAACTTCAAATCAACTTATATGTTAAAGGGTCTCATTTTCAAACTATGTAACTAAACATTTATGTTATATGATCCAACTTTAATTTAACTATTTTCCCTATTGCATGCCATCTTGGATAAGGGATGGATCTGCAGGACACAATTTTAAAGAAAATTTAGTATTGTGCCAAAGTTTATTTCCAACTGGCCAAATGGTTTTAAAGAAGAAGATCTTTGAATGTACTCCTATATTAAACTTTGTTTCCCATTGGTAGCCAAAATTTGCATAAGGTGCAGACTTGAAGGACATCTGTTTTGAAGGGGATCATCTAAGATACATTGTGACTAGCCAAATTGTTTCATATAAAAATTCTTTGTATGCTCTTTCCATACGGTCGAGTAATAAATTAAGTTCCCTGCAGATGGCCATGTTGGATGACATTTAGGCATAAAAGTCACAATACATATATATATTATAGTCAGCACCTCATAAGCATCATTAATGCCAAGTTCCGTTCAAATCCATTCAGGTTAATTTCATCAACTGCTCACTAATGGCTTTATTTACTAATATTTTTGACATTTAGCTGTCTATGAAGCTAATAAACTACTTCAACATACATGTCAGCAGAGTTCATAGTGATTTGCCACTAAAGTCCCAGTAATATACACAATATGTTTATATAGGAAAATCATTATGACATGAAAGAAGGTAAAGATTAAGAAAGTATTTTTGCAAAAAATTGCAGAAATTTACACAAAAACACTGTTTTTGCTCTTAATTATGGAAGAAATGATTTTTTAAATGAAGTTATAGTAGGGAATTTTTCTAAATCTTAAAAGAGAAAAGTTAATTAAAGAAGATTTGAACACAGAATTTAAAGGGAAATAACCCATAACCATATGGTATTGGAAAAAAGGTGAAAAACGGCCAATAAATCATACACAGGCCTTTGGATTTTCTTCAAAATTTCAGAGTATGTAGATCTTGATATGCTGAACATTTTTTTTAATTTACACTTCACCTCTATCTGTTACAATTTTTGAAATAAAAAATAAAAAATGCACAAATTTTGAAAAATTCTTCAAAATTGCACAGCAGATAGATAGATCTCGGCATTCTGAACAATTTTACCCCATGTCAGATTTTTGATATCTGCATCGGTTTTTGAGTTATTGGCTAAAAACACCAATTTACCCCTAGGTTCTATTTTTAGCACCAGCGTCCATGCTTTTCATTGGATCATTATAAAATGAGGATCGTTTGTACAGGACATGTCATAGATGATTACTATAAAGTTTCAAACCAATCCCTCCAGTTGTTTCAGAGGAGAAGATTTTTAAAAGTGAGCTAACGACGGACGGACAGACGGACGACGGACGGACGACGGACGCAAAGTGATGGCAAAAGCTCACCCTGGCATAGCCAGGTGAGCTAAAAAGAGGCAATGTCGTGAAATGAAGACTGCCCGCGGGAGAGTGGTGGTGATCGAGATGGTGATAATGACCGATCCGAAGGCAAGGTCATTGTCTACACCGGAGTCAATACCACTGTCATGAAAACAGTCTAAATTCAAGATAATGGACACTTTTTCATTAACTGCTAATTTTATTCAGTTGAGGAAACCATGACATTTTTTCACACCCTGCCTTCTATTAAGGTGTCTCAGTGGTATTATTCCGTCATTTTTGTTTCATACTTGTTCATTTTGATTTCATACATTTAGAAATTCAACAAAATAATTATTTAAAATCTAAATAGATGTGCAAAAAAATTAAAATTTATATCCCCTATTCATTTTACAACATTTTCATTACAAAAAGGTGAACTTAAACACATATGCTTTAAATCTGTTACTAGATATACAGAACACATAAATTAAGCAAAGGAGTTAATTTGATAAAATAATTTTATATAGATATCAGTAGAGAAATAAACATTTCACAATTTATCTCGCTAATTTCAACGGTGGCCCCTAAGTTTTATTTTTTATATGTAAACAATATAATGAGTTTAAAACCAATGCAAAGTGTAAACAAAATCTATGATAGATTTTAAAATTTATCCACTCATTTAGTCAGTTTCCCTATCATTTGTTTGAAAAATTCTTAAATTTTCAATTTCATTTTTTTTCGCTTAAATGCACGGTGACCCCCAAATTTTATTTTATGTTTTGGACAATAATACAAGTACCGGTATACACAGAAGATTTCAAAAAAATCTATAATAGGAAATAAATACCCTGCATACATCTTAAAATGGCATGTAAATTTTTTTATCGGTAATTTGTATGAATTTCCTTTGATGTACTGAGACTGATATTCTCAGTATCACCGAACTGGACACTTTCACGAAAATATCGGGTCACTGTGAAGGTGTCGCGTGCCGGTTGCTATGTTGACGTCACGTTTTGTACTACTTGTCGCGTTCATACGCGGTATACGTTGAATGAAAAATGCATATAAATTAGTGAAATGAACGACAGAATTAATGTGCTAAAAAAGAAATTTAAGCTTGTTTTAATTTATTATACAGTTTTATTTATATATTTGTAAATTACCGATAAAAGTAATATACGACATTTTGTTTTTGATACGGACTTTATCACAGCGTAACGCATCAAGCTCTCCCTAACGGGCTCACTTGATACTTGCCGTGATAAAGTCCGTATCAAAAACAAAATGTCCTATATTCAATATATATGATTTTGTTTTCTTATGAATATTATCCCTACGTTGCATTTCAAAATTAATTATTAAGAAAACTAGAGACACAATTGTAGTTAAGAAATTGCCTAAATCTACTTCAGAATCAGTTATAATTACTATTATGAAATTATTCGCGCACCGGTGACGGTCATTATCTTTGGATGATAATAACCGGTCATTATAACTCTATGATAATGACTGATAAACCAGTCATTACCGTCTGAAAACGACTGGTTCAAGAAATTACTGTAGAATGATAAATTAGCAATATCAATTAAGCCAGCTATGGCACGCGATAGTAACAAAAATGCGGTATACCTAGTATTTCGAACGAAAACTATGGGTTTTCGTGCGAAATACTAGGTATACCGCACGTTATAACTAGAGGTTTCCGATCGGTATACATAGTTTTCGGCAAAAACCCTAGTTTTCGATTGAAATTGAACGGAAACTATGGGTTTGCGACGAAAACCATAGTTTCCGATCGGTATCGGGAATTGGAGTTTAAACCGAAAGCGCTATTCACAGTTTTAGCCAATGAGAAGCGAGAAACGGAAATCGCTATAGGCTTATTCGCCGTGACGTCACAACCTCGATATTTTTACCTGTGGAGCCTTTTGGCAAGAAATCGTAATCATTAATTAGGGTCACAAAATGTCATTTTCAATTAACTTGTATGGTTTTGTTTTTAAAGGTAATTTGATAATTTCTTTTGATCTGAATTGAAGACATTTTACAGTTTAACAGGATATAAAAACATTCTATATTTGATTATTTTTATTTGATTTAACTGACGTAGTTGTAAAGTATGCAAATATTTTGACAATTTCCAAATATTTGAAATACACATTTCAAATTATTCAGAGGAAATTTAGAAAAAGTAAATCGGTAGAAAAAATATGAAAATCTCGAGGTTTATTATGCATTTTACAGATCCAAAATCGGACTAGTATGTAAAAAGTTATTCAAAAATTAAATTCTGTCCCATTGCTATACAATGCAATTTATTCCAGAAATACAATTTTGCCAACCAAAAAATTGATTTTGTGACGTCACTGATTGGATTCGCGAACAAGCATATTTGATATTTAACGTTCGTCCAATCAGAAACGGAAAACGGTATTCAGGGTTTAATTAAACCAATCAAAATCGTTTTTCTGTTTATCGCTTATATTGCTCTCTTTTTTATTCAAATTTCGTATCTTTTATTTATTTTATATATTTTGATGTTATAAATTAATTATCAAATAGAGTTGTGCCTGTGACACTTTTAGGTGCGAATGGATATCAGATTCGCGGGTCAAGGAAGGATTCGATCTCGACTGTCTGATATTCACCTTCACCAGTTAAAAGTTGCGAAATATCGCCGTTTTAGACTTAATTTAAAAAGAATATTCAATTTAACTAATCTCTAGAGCAAAGATTTTTATTTTCATATAACTGGATGTGTACTAGGTTTCAAAATTAAAAAAAAATCATGAAATTTGGTATCAAAAATAAATAATTTGATAAGCAGTTAAAAAACAAAAACTCAGTCTTATAAATGATCAAAACAATTCAGTATTTTAAAACTTTTACTTCATCACATCCTTTCCAAGGAGTTTTATAATTCGCGAAGTTAAAAATTTCATGGATTTTAGCATTTAAGAGGTTTGAAAAGTATAATTTTAAGTTTACGGTTTAAACTCACTCTTTAAAAATGACAAAAACAATAAAGTGTTTTGAAAATTTTACATGATATCCTCTCAAAAGAGTATGATATGTTGCGAAATAAAAAAAAAATTATGAAATTTACCATAGAATAGACAGAAAAGATAGATTTTTTAATCAGTGGTTTAAACTCAGTCTTTAAAAATGACAAAAACAATTAAGTATTTTGAAAATTTACACCATAATATTCTTTGGGAGGAGTTTTATAATTTGCGAAGCAAAAACTTGATGAATTTTAGCATTAAAAAGATATGAAAAGTAAAATTTTTAGTCGACGGTTTATACTAACTCTTTAAAAATGTCAAAAAAGTTAAGTGTTTTGAAAATTTTTCTTCATTATATCCTTGGGAAGAAGTTTGATATGTTGCGAAATACAAAAATCATCAAATTTAGCATAGAATAGGTATGAAAAGTAAGATTTTGAAACAGCGGTTTAAACTCAGTCTTTAAAAATAACAAAAAAAATTCAGTGTTTTGAAAATTTTACATCATAATATCCTTTCGAAGGAGTTTTATGATTCGCGAAGCAAAACTTGATGAATTTTAGCATTAAAAAGGTATGAAAAAAAATTTTTTTTTTGGTCTGTGATGTAAACTAGCTTTTGAAAAATGACAAAAAGTTAAGTGTTTTGAAAATTTTACATCATTATATCCTTGCGAAGGAGTTTGATATGATGCGAAATAAAAAAAATCAACAAAATGAACATAGAATAGGTATGAAAAGTAGGATTTTGAAACAGCGGTTTAAACTCAGTCTATAAAAATGACAAAAAAGTGGGTCGTTTCGCTCCGATAATTAAAGGTAATATAATGCGTAATTGGCTATCGATGGATATAATATTAAAATAATTATTTCGAATTTACATTTGAATATAAATAGTGAACGATGATTTCAAACCATACATTCTAATCACATTATTAATGAAGTAATTGAATAGTTTCCGACACAATCATTTGATACAAAAAGGTTTTATGTAATGATGAATCATTCTTTGATCTATCAGAATGTAATTAAATAATATTCAGTATATTAACATTAAAATTAGTAAGACCCAAGCGCTCGCATACATGTACTCTTTGAGAAAATATTATAAAACATTTTACACTTTTTGGAAATTCTTTGATCTTGCGTGTGAGAGATGATGATTTTGTGCTGTAGTGCAATTCTTAGTCTAATTCTTCTTTAAATTATTTTGTTTAATAAAAAAATCTGTGTATCCTTTCTCTGAGTTCAGATTCAGAATATAACAACGTGAAAAGAGCTGAAAACAGAAAATATATATATACTGTGGAAAAAAAAATGGCATTTTGTTAACAATCTCGGAGTTTACCATCCAGGCCTGCAATCCAATTTGACAAAACCTCATTTTATCATGCAAGTCAATTGCACATGTGTTTTTCCCCAATCTGCTTATTTCTTAGTCTCTGTCTCACTACATATATCACCAATGGTGTCTTACGGAGTGCATTAATTACCTGCACATGCTGAAGTAAAAAAAATGTGAGAACGATCATACCACCGATGCATCCCTGAATTTCTGATATTCTTTTTGTTTCTGCAGTGTTAGAAAAATAAAGAAGAAAAAAATTAAATGAAAGCAAAAACCATAAAAATAACACTGCAGAGAGACTCTGAAAGATTCGCACATTTCCGATAATCCCAAAAACAGATTTTGATAAAATACTAATTAAAAGGAAACAGTTAAAAAAAATTATAAAGGTGGAACGAAACGACCCAGGGCGAACGGGAATCGGCGCGAACGCACCCGGGGCGAAAGTGAATAGAAGCGAAACAACCCAGGGCGCGAACGGGATTCGGCGCGAAACGACCCGGATTCAATCTGATATCCATTCGCACCTAAAAGTGTCACAGGCACAACTCTATTTGATAATTAATTTTTAATATCAAAATATATAAAATAAATAAAAGATACTAAATTTTGAATAAAAAAGAGAAATATAAGCGATAAACAGAAAAAAGATTTTGATTGGTTTAGTTAAACCCTGAATACCGTTTTCCGTTTCTGATTGGACGAACGTTAAATATTAAATAGCGATTTCCGTTTCTCGCTTCTCATTGGCTAAAACTATGAATAGCGTTTTCGGTTTAAACTCCAATTCCCGATACCGATCGGAAACTATGGGTTTGCGTCGCAAACCCATAGTTTCCGTTCAATTTCAATCGAAAACTAGGGTTTTCGCCGAAAACAATGTATACCGATTGGAAACCTCTAGTTAACGTGCGGTATTCTTAGTATTTCGCACGATAACCCCTAGTTTTCGTTCGAAATACTAGGTATACCGCATTTTTGTTACTATCGCGTGCCATAGCCATCAAGTATAGCGAAATTTCGACCAACGCGCGAAAACTCTTGATACATATTGAATTTACCTGTGCACAAACGCCGGTATTTCAAAAATTAAACGCTCCCAAGAAGATAAATAAATACTCATGATAATTGGTAGAAAAATCAGTTATCCCATAATCTATCTATTTGCCAATAGGTGGCGAATGGGGGGTTAACCAATACCGAGTAAAAGAAGTGAAAAATCACTGTTATTCCTCGAAAGGTAAAAAAAAAAGGGATAAAAAGGCTATTCCCTATTAGTTCAGATGGTAAAGGGAAATTTACCCGGGGGGTAACTTGGTATTTTTTCTGGTGGGATGTGCCAAATTGATCTCGGAAACATGCCCCAAATTTATATACTCTTGTACATAAAACATACCCCAAATTTATATAACAACACTAAAGTTAGGACCCGAATATATTCATATACCATTGATTTCAATATGATATTTTAAAAAAATCAACAAATCAAAGCAAAAAGTACATGAAATATTGAACATTTAAAGAAAATAATGATCAGAAATTATGTTGCTTCATAAATAACTGCCGTTTTTGCTTTTTTATACCCAAATATATATCAATAATTATTTCTACATGCAAATTTATATACAATTTGTTTAAAAACACATCCAAATTTATATACAATTTGTTTAAAAACACATCCAAATTTATATACAATTTGTTTAAAAACACATCCAAATTTATATATTTTATGCAAAAAGCCATACCCGAATTTTTGGCACATCCCCGTACACCAAAATAATTGAAGTTACCCCCCCCCTCCCCCCCCCCGGGGGAAATTTATACACATACTGATTTCAGGTTTAAGATACGCTCACTTGTTTTTTCTGGATTCTTTTTATTCGGGTGAAACTTTTCGTTTACACTCAAATTCAACAGTTTTTATTTCAAAGATTTATCAAAAATGAATCTCTATTGTGGTAGCTAAACAGATACCAACTGATTATATCTACACCAATGAAAACAGTCCATTTTAAACTGATATGAAATAAAAGTTAATAATTTTGAAATGGAGTAGCCATGATGGGTCATAAAATTTATATTCTCCTGTTTCTTCGATAGCCGCTAATGAGAGACAGACAGTCTACTAAAAAATGTGTGATTTAGCGCATTAAAATTGTTCAAGGAAAGAGTGTCACTCGTATGACATATGTTGTTCTTTAAGAACTTTGATGGCTTCTTATTTGCAGGAATAACACAAACAAAATTGGCGTAAAAGAAACCACCACATAGGTTTCCCAGTTGCAACATGAAAAAAAAGTGTCCTCATAATGTTGTCAAATATTGATATTCACCTTTTTATCCCAATTGATACAAGATTTCACATATTATATCTGAAAATTGTGAAACCTATGAAACCCATGTACCGTAGAATATGGTTGAAAATTCTTCCGTTCATCACAGATATGAATACTCAACACAACTACTATTTTGGAATGGAAAGCAAAAACATCAAATTATTAACCATCAAGCCCCGGATCCCATTTGTTATGTATATTTGAAAGCAAAATCTCATGTATAGATTGGATAAACGACAAGATAACGGCATAAATGTTTCTTTTTTACTAATTGTTAGTTTTTAGCTGGATATAACAGAACAACATTTAAAGAGGTGTAAATATATCTTTTGAACAGTAAAGTTGTGATAAAAATGCCTGTTCCACTCAACCAACACACAGGGAACATGCATCAAAAGACTTGTAACACACCAAGTTAAAAATCAGATAATCTAGAACAATATTTACTATTCTACAGCATGAAGAGTTTACAAAAATAAGACACGAAATCAGATATGAGGCAAAGTCAAATCGACAGGATTTGGAAGTGATCATAATTTAACTAATTTCATGCAGTTTGAAAAAGTGGTTCTGTATATGCATCCTAATAATCTTGATATGAAACATTCGATTCTGCGACCGAAATAATTTATATACCTGTCTATAATGTATAATTTACCTGTCATTCATGTTCTATAGGAATATTGAAATAAAAAATAAGAATCAAGACCCGTCCGACCTGTATTGATACCAAAATTACACAGAATTCCATACTAGGAAAATACATCGCTGGATTCTCGTCTTGTTCAACTATTGTACTGTCTATGGAAATAACAAAATTTGGTCTGCAGTCAAAGACAGACAACTAGCCTACTGCGAGAATAACCATGCCCGACATAAATCATACGAGGATACTTAAAAGTTCGTAAGATCTATTGGAAAATCTCAAATCCTGTTCATTTTCTCGCATACATTTGATTTTTCCACACTTTTTACCACGCTTCCTTATAACGATAAACTAAAATCACGGTACCAAGATGTCATTTAAAAGGCCTTCGCCGATTACAAAAAATGTTGTATTTGTTTATAAATCGACCAATTTGAAGGAAAAAGTGTGCTACGATGAAAAATAGGTGTTCAGTATGCTTGATTTTCTTATTGATAATATGTTTATTACATTTGGAGGTGCTTTTATCAACAGCAACATGGTATACCAATTGGCACAAATTGTGCTCCTCTGCTTGCAGACATGTTTTTATACTCCTACAAGGCTGAATTTCTTCGGGGAAAACCTCATAGAATTAAAGATCCATACTGATCCTGAACAACAATCAGCAAATCATTTTATGTATATATCGGACAAATCAAAACCTAATATCATAAATATCTGTGTTTGAAACAAAAGGAACAGGTGGATCACGGGTTATAGATTATAATGAAAACAGGCTATAGGGTCCTTTGTTAAATTGTGTGGGTTATTGATTACCATTCTGGATGAGGTATAAACATGATCAACAAAAAGGAGACCATCGTAGGGCGATTGTTACCATACTAAGTTCCAATCAGTGAAAATCTTTCAATGCATTTCCGTAAGGCCCTATGTTTAACTAAATTCCCTTGACGGCTATTGCCACAATTTTCAAAGTAAATCAGCCAGAAATTGATGTTGCCAATATTGGTATCTAATGTCCAGCAATTTCTGATAAAGTGTCTTTGATACCTTGATACGAACCTGTACCTTGTTACAGTCCTTGCCTTTGGCTCGGACAAGATACACGGTCCGTATCACAGTCTTTAAGCAGTCTGTAAATCTGGATGCAGCCATCTACACAATATGAAAAAGAAAGGAAATGGGATAAACGTCAAGGAGACAAGATCCTATATTCCAAAACAAAGTATCTAGGGTCTCCTTAAGGTCTTCAACACAGTGAGGAACCTCACGCCATATAGCAAGCACTAAATGTTCCCAAAAGTCAAAAAGTTACTATTACATATTAATCAGAAATGAATTACATATGAAATTATACATGTTAAAATCCGTATCAAATGCCGGATTAACCCGAGAGACTAATATCAGCCAGAGGGCCTTGGCAAGAGGGTTGATATCTGCAGCATGTGATACTGATCTTGACATGTTTAAAAAAAAACAGCCAAAAATTGAATTCGGTAAGAGAGATTGTATGTATTTTGTGAAGAAGAAAATTTCAAAATAGGCGGAATGGATTGGAAAGGAAGGAAAAAAATTTGCTATTTTTATAAACCGATCTCCCACAAAAAATTCACCCCAAACAAATTTTTATTACCCCCAAAAAATTAACTCCCCCAATTTTTTTAAATAATAAATGTCAAATTGAAAAAAAAATTCGAAAAAGGTTATGATACAGGGCTATTTTTTTTTGGAAAAACTGAGGTCGTGATACAAGGCTAGCCATGCGATAAAGGGTCGGCCATGACATTAAGGGTATGACGTCATAGTGTGACTACGGAATGAACGTCATGCACTGCATCACATATTCAAAACGTCTGATTTTACTACTACACATATGATAAATGTAACTTACATGTATAATACCGTGCACTTTTTATACACGTTTCCTGTTACCACACAGTTTAAATATTTTATAAGACTGGCCCGAAATCGATTATTTAAAAAAAAATCTAATGTAATGAAAATATCTATATCGTGCAAAGCTTGGCACTACTTTTAAAACTTTTCTGTCAGCTCTTTCATCTTTTTTTACCTGCACTGAGGAGACATAGGTTGTCAAAACGTCATCTGCAGGGTTAAAATTTACTGCAATTTCTGAATTAAATCTTCTGAAAAAGTAGAAGTTCATTCTTGAATGTTATTATCTACGCTAAGGAAAACACACACACAAAAAAAAAATGAATATATGTTTGAAAATTCTATTACAAGCCGTCAAAAATCAGTATGAACAAAGATCATTCGGCAGATACATAAACATTGTACGTCACAATTTTAATAAACCAATCACAATAAACTGACCTGCGCAAGAATTCTGAAGGTGAATCTACAGAACAACGTCAAATACGATGAACCAATCACTAAAGAGAAATAATACGTAATGTCCCAACTGATGCACGTGCACCAAAGGGAGAAATTCCAATTCAATGTACATGTATCTATAAATAAATTAAATCAAATTTTACTATTTCTTTTAATCAAGTACGGAAGTAGCATACGAAATTACGTACAAATCGCGATATTTACGTATCAAATTGGATTAATTTATAGGATTCTTACAATTTTTTTAAATGTCGCAATAGATCTAAACAGACACAGAAAGCGTCCTTAATTCGTGCCTTCAAATGCACGTGAACGCAAAATGCGAGAAATATTAGTGGCATTTATATCAACATGAATTATATTCAGTCTACAAGTTAAAGGTTTTCAGGGGGAGGCTTGGGCGATTTTTGTAAATAAATAATTTAATCTTGGTGCCAGTGAAAATAAATATTCTTATCCTAATTTTCATGAAAACAAATAAATTAATTTTAATTCGAAGAATAATTTTTTTAATTGCAAATGGAAATAAATATTTTAATGTGACATTTGGTGAAAATAAATAATTTTGTTCGAGATTTTCATGAAAATAAATTTTCTGGGCAAAATCGCCCAAGCATCCCCATGAAAATTAAAAGTGTCGTCCCTAAATTAATGCCGCAACAGGGATAGAGAATACAATGCATAGTTCCTGGCCTAGGCCGAATCCTTCTGTCTCTATGGTAAAATTATTACCTGTTTATCGTTTATCTTTTCTAGTTTGGACTTTTATTTTTATTTCATATATTTTTTCTGTTGCGCAGTCCAGGGCAACAGCAAGAATTAAAAAAATAAAAGTCCAAATAGAAAAAGATAAACTATAAATAGGTAATAATTTTACCATATAGCCTAGTTCTTCACGTCTTCTCAGATATATGCAAATTTTAAAAAACGTCCTTCGCCAAATACAAATTTAACAAAATGAATTAAACCTGAAATCACATAAAAAGTTGTAAACAAAATTAGTAACCCAAAAACAATTATTACTAATATTACGTTGAGATACCCGTTTCTTAATTACAAGTAAAGGTAACGATTTGTATCATGTATCATGACTCGTACTATCAACTACTGTGCTTTATTATTAAATAAATAGATTTATATTTCCCCTGCTATCAAATACATCCGACAAAGCAAATGCATTTTTATCGATCATTTGTTTTATTACTTTAGTACACGTTTCATTGTTTTCTATTTCTAAACCGGTAGATGTGCGTGTTTATCATGATTTGATTGGATAGTGACGTCTCTGGGTGGTTATTTAAATCGTGCACGTGACGTACGATGTTTGCTTGAAGTGGGAATTTCCAAGGTCATGTTCGCGCAGGTCAGTTAACTCGTCCATGCATTGTCCATACTGAATTTTGACGGCTTGTAAGACAACA
The DNA here is from genome assembly GCA_002080025.1 of Modiolus philippinarum. Classification (NCBI taxonomy): domain Eukaryota; kingdom Metazoa; phylum Mollusca; class Bivalvia; order Mytilida; family Modiolidae; genus Modiolus; species Modiolus philippinarum. Next base: position 81,557 of record MJUU01004151.1, read on the forward strand.
TTTGATAATGGGTCATACAAAAAGCTGCACGATACGTCTATAGTGAATCGAACGTTATCATGGTGACATTTTACACAGTTCTAATAAACATTACTTTAACAAAGTAAGACGGGTTTATGCATAATATTATTTTTTTGCAATTCCCGGAAACAGTATGAGGTAAAATGGGTAACCAAAAACTTTAAATGCAAACTCTTCAACGTTATCAAAATTGACAATTGAAATCTTTACTACATTCTGGGACCAAAAGTGGCTTTGTCGTACTTTGTCCTATCTGTTGTTTGTCTTGAACTTACACTATCAGATTAATATTTTTCTTGGTATTTCAATTTTCATTACCTTATACAAATTAGGCAGCATATCTTTTGCAGCATTCTTCCTCACTCCTTTAACTAGCTCCAAATTCGTTGATGAAAGAGGTTCATATAAATCAGCCTGAAAACGACAGACAATATTAAATAAATAGTGCACAGAAACGTTATTTAATATAGATGAATGAACATCCATGAAACATGAAACAATAACAAGTGTGACTAGCTATGCAATTAATAGCAATAACCAACGTCACCCTAGACAAGAAATTCGATGATTTCATTTAAAGCAGTCTGTAAATCTGGATGCAGGGCCTAACACGTTACTATTACATATCAAAAATGGAATAAATGCACTTACATGTATTTTACCGGCCTCAAAATCTACTTAATATCAATTTTCGTCGAAATCGGACAAAGGTAATTTTTTACGTATTATGGCAGGTATCTTTGAAATGTCTTTTTGCATAAATTCCTTTCTTTCATCATGTTGAACATTTCAACAAAATATGAAGAAATTAGCAAAGCAGTTCCTGAGATACCAAATCCTCAATTTTTTAACGTAAAATGACGGACATTATGAATTTCTCTTTTTCATAAAACATAGGTAATCAACGATAACAAAGTTCGCCTCGTTATGGCACGTTGTCGCAGCAACCATATTTTGCCTTGATGCTGACATACAATCAAAATTGCATGCATATGCAAAGTTACCTGAACCAACAATGTACAGTTACTGAGCTATGAACTCGGATGTATACATTAATGTAAGTCATTTATGCATAAAATGTAGGTTTAAGTGACCTAATTTTGTTTGAATGCTGAGCTACCATCACAGATGCATGCACATGCAAGATGATCCTACCATGTACAGTACCTGAGATATGATCCCTGACATGAACTTGAATGTAAGTCACTAAAGCGGAAAATGTAGGTCAAAGTGACCTTATTTTGCCCGGATGCTGACCTACCATCAGAGATGCATGCATATGCAATGTTAGATGATCATACCATGTACAGTGGTTGAGATATCAACTCGGATGTGAACTCGAATGTAAGTCACTCAAGCGGAAAATGTAGGTCAAAGTGACCTAATTTTGCCTGGATGCTGACTTACCATCAGAGATGCATGCATGTGCAAGGTTATATGATCCTACCATGAACAGTGACCGAGATCTGAACTCGTCCTTAAACTTGAATGTAAGTCAGTCAAGCGGAAAATGTAGGTCAAGGTGACCAAATTTTGACTTGATGCTGACCTGCCATCAGAGATGCATGCATGTGCAAGGTAAGATGATCCTACCGTGTACAGTGACCGAGATCTGAACTCGGACATTAACTTGAATGTAAGTCACTCAAGCAGAAAATGTATGTCAAAGTGACCTAATTTTGGCAGGATGCTGACCTACCTTCCGAGATGCATGCATGGGCAAGGTTAGATGATTGTACCATGTACAGTGACCGAGATCTGAACTCGGACATAAACTTAAATGTAAGTCACTCAAGCGGAAAATGTAGGTCAAAGTGACCTAATTTTGCCTGGATGCTGACCTTCCATCAGAGATGCATGCACATGCACAGTTAGATGATCATACTTTGTATAGTTACTGAGATATGAACTTGGGTGTAAATTTAAATGAAAGCCACTCAAGCGGAAAATATAGATCAGAGGGACCTAATTTTCTTTGAGGCTGTGAGATAGCCCAAGATGCACCTGCATGCAAAGTTTGATGACCCTACCCTGCATAGTTACCAAGATATATACCCAAATGCGGATGCGGACGAGGACGCCGGGGGTACTCCAATAGTCCCCCTCAACTTCGTTGAGGCGAACTATAAAACTTCTCCTTATATTGATCTAACTCATTCCAAGATTAATTTGATTACATTAAGCTATTGTAAAATAATTTATCGGACAAAAATATTTGGAAAAATGATACTAATCAGGATAGCGTAATTTAACATGTAATCCGACTTCATCTGGAGTGACTAAATTACAATTTGTAGAATATAAATCATGAAAATGAAGAAATACATGTATTAGCAATCAGCAATGGATTCCACTCAAACAGTGCCAGTGCCGTCTTGAACTTAATAAGACCTATGACCAAAGCTCATTGTTGAAGGCCTCATGGTGACTTCAAGATGAAGAACAACAATAAAAGCGTTGTTCAATTACTTTGTTTCACCATGTATTTGAAAAGACTTTGTCTAATGTTCATTTAATCCATCTTCCTTCACTGCTTATACAAATGTAATAACTTACTTGCCGAGAAGTCGTTTTTAATATTCGGATCTGGGCCCTTTATCTATTCAATATATATTATACTTTTCGAAATGACCTCTTTACGACTGTGGCGTAGGAAATAGTTCGGTATATGGAGTCTCATCTAAAGTTTTATACACTTGAGATCATTTATCTGAATGCAAATAAATTAAGAGGTGTGTTTTTAATAATATTTTGAAGCGGTTTGTTCATGTTTAGATAGTTATAACCACAAATATTCATACACAACCCGTTCCTCAGTATGGTCAACATGTATGTAAATAACATTGGTTGTTTTGTTTACAGTTAATAGCTGTCCGATCACATGGGTTAATAATAATTATGTCAAAGTGACAATTTAGATTTAGGCTCGACGATTTAGGTTACTCTTGTATGTCAATTCTAATAAATATAGAAGATACACAGAACATAATGATAATAATGGTGTTAAGTCAATAAAAATCTATTTATTTAGGGTTCCCTTCATTGTAGTTTGCATTGATTAGAGAGAGTTAAATGACATAAGTTTGGGAGAAATGTTACTCAGTCCGTGCATATATCCCTTAGAGATATATACCAAGAACTATGAATAAAAAGACCGAATAGCTTGATATGGCATTATATCCATATCTTTTCTCGTTATATTAGGCACAGGACAGGTCAACTCATACATACGCAAATTAGGACCGATAGAAATAGAAAAATAAATTATTTTGCATTTAAAAAACTTGTTGACGATCTTTCTTGTACATGCAAAGGCGATAAAAAGTCAGAGCATTTTCATATATGTTGTGCATAGACAAAATATCCAATGTAAAGGTAAACGACAAAGTTCGGTAAGGGGCTTTTGCGGCCCACTAATTTCCTCATCTTGGACAATTTGACAAAATTTTGTTGTCAGATCGTTATAATATAGTACAGTGGTTGCATTTAAAAGATTCATGTTCATTTTTCAAAAAAATACTACTGGGATCCTAGCATTAATGCCAAAAATTAGCAAAAAGGCAAAATTATCAAAATTATGGAATTTTTGTCATTTTTGGTTGTTTTTTTTATTGAGACGGAAGTGGCCAACCACGTGTACACTCAAAACATTTATGATTAAGTTGTAATTTACCATTTTACACAATATATATAAAGCTTATTAGTGTACATATGGTTGGCCAATGTTAAAATGATGTGACAAAAACGTCCTGAAAATCTACCATTTTCAACCCTTTTCAAGGATTTTCCCGATTTATGCTACGTTTGGTCGGCCTACTTAGCAAATCTGTCGAATTAATCCCCCCCAACAAAGAAAAAAAAAGAAAAAAGAAAATAATTAAATGAAGAAAAGTAGACATTATAGAGTTTGAAAACCACACCTGTCTTGAATATCTAGCTGATTTTCGGAGTTTAATCAACCAGCATTACACACGGCTAGTTTTATTTTTAACGTTGAAGATATACCTTAAGCAAAAGTTTTTGCCTGGTCGTAGAGATTTCCTATGATGCAATTTTGTTTTATTGGGGCCAATGATTTCGAATTTCTTCTTTGTTCGAGCTCTGTTTTTCATGTATCATATTTCATAATAATGCTATTTGAAGATTGAAATGTTAACATATGTCCGGCATCATTTAGAAAATTATCGTCTTAATAGGTTTGAAGATATTGATCACTTTTCAAAAGGGGGGAATTCGGGAATCTTCGAGTACTGCAGTTTCTATATTTCGTTTTCACGCATGTATGTAGTAGTTTTTCTTATTGTTTACACTGGTTATATACTTCTTTCGTGCTAGACTAGTGCATATGTTGTATAATCTAAATAAATTGGGGACAAGTTGTCCCTATCATATCAAGAGGTATTGATTTCATTTTAAAAACATTTAACGAGACAAATTCATATCAGTCATTATTTCTTTACTTTGAACACCTTTCTAGTTGTTATACTCCAGTCAACAAGCTACAAAAAGTATAATGCCTAGACCCATTCGTGAGTCATGTTCCTGCAAACAAACAACAGAATTTTACGAAACTATTGAGCTATTGAGGAAATAACGCTTAGATAAGCGTATTAACAGAGAACTCTGAATAAGCTCTTTTCTGGGAATTTTTCACCATTTAAATTTAGAAATTTAATCAAGCTACCACTTAAACAGTTCCTATCCGCGCGTTTTACGACATTTCTCTCGCATAGCCCTGTTCTTAGCTGATTTTGGCTTTACTTTTCAGATCCCATTGGAAATTTGTTCTCTATCAGCTTTTTACATATATATCGGTATATGGATGAGGGTAATAACAAAATTTACCGAATAAAATTGTAAAGAGTCGAAGTCCATGAGACAAAACGACAAATCAGGTGGAAACCACCAAAAAAATTGACAACTGCAATGATCCTGACTTGGTACAGGCTTCATTGAAGATATTATTGTGGCTTTGAGTTGTCATTACTCCCCTTTGGGTCGTTGTCTCTTTGACACATTCCCCGTTTCCCTTCTTTTTCCTATTTTCAAAAGAAATGGTGGGTTAAAACGTTTTTATGGCGAGCCAAACCTCCTATTCTATTATTTTCGAATGTTTTTGATTTGATCTGCACTGAAGAGACACAAGTTGTTAAAATTCTAAATTTACAGTAACTTCAGTATTTTGTTATTCTTTATTTGCAATGGAAAGGTATATGGAAACGTAACATACATACATAATACTGTATATTCTGCTGAAGTGAAATATCCAGGTAAATCCTGCAATTTGATTGGTTACCTTGACAGGGGATATGAGACCGTATCCCCGTGGTAGCAAAATCACAATTTTCAAAAGCTTTTAATAGAAAAAATATAGCACTTCTGCGCCATATTTCACGTTTACGACTAGTCGAAACCAAAAGGTCATTTCTTTTCCTTTAATATTAGGTATAATTTAGCCATGTGCAGGGTGGTTCATTAAATTTGAAATTTTAGACTCTAGGTTGCTGCTCTATCTGTCGCCCAAATGTGACACATTTAGCTTCGTCCAACAAATAGCTTTGAAGAAAGTGGTCTTAAAATTTTGTAAACCGTATATATATATGAACGTATCATATTCGCTATTTTAACGCGTTGTAACGTCAATCGGGAACAATTTTGATGTGCAAATGCTTCGAGTGTATATATGTCACGTTTTTACAGGCGACTTCTTACGGCTCCGCGTTTGACAGAGCATTCCGAGTTACAGTAGGATGGGGGCAGGGGGGTTCAGAGAAGATCCCTAAATGTAGTTTCCAAACCATGAATCTACGTGAACTTACTGGGCCTTGTAATTGTTAACTGTTATCCTGTCTTTGTAATTACTGGGGACATTTTCCAAAGCGGCCAACAAAGGACAATGGTGACCAAAATTGGTTCCCATAAGAAAAGTAGTTTTAGAGGAGGAGATTCCCATAGGGTTCAATGTTAAACTAAATTCTTATTGGTGGACATCTTCGATGAGGAAGACTGCTAGGTGGATTTTTATATATTCAACATTTTTAGATTTAAACTTAATCTTCACGTCTAACCGTTTTTTTTTCACCAAGTTTACTAATAAAGTGCAATAACTCCTATATGGTTATTCAAATTTTCTTCACAATTGCCGGGATGGTAGATCTTGACATGCTGAATATTTTTGCAATTTAATGTTGACCTTTATCTAGTTTATTTTTTTATAAAAAATAAACATTTTCAAATTTAAAAAAAAATTACGTAAAATGGGAAATAACTCCAAAACCGGTTAACAGATTTTCCCCGAAATTGCAGGGCAGATAGATCTAGTCATGCTGAACACTTTTATCATGTTTCAGATTTTTGATACCTGTGACGGACTTTGAGTTATTTGTGAAAAACAGCAATTTACCCCCTGTGCTAGTTTAAGCAACGACAGTCATGCTGTTTGATCCTGATACAATTTTGAAACACGATACCCTAGTAATGATCAAGGTCAAGTTTAGTTAAAATTAGCTCAGCGGTTTCGGAGATTTTTGAAAAAGTTTACGACGGACGGACTAACGGACGACGGACGCCAAGTGATGGAAATAGCTCACCTGGCAAAAAGGGTCTCAAAAGAGTTATTCCTCCTACCCAAGGTCCTCTTGCTGAAGAGAAGGGTTTCTGTAATAAATATTTCCACTGTTATGACTGTGTTGCGTTATATATTTTTTTACCTTTTCTGTTCCAGCTGATGTCATCATCAGTATCTTTTCGATCTCTTTTAACTGATAGTCTGCATTTTCTTGGCAAAATTTCCAGCTTACCTGTGATAGAGTATTTATTAGGTAAACTTGATAAAATTTAAATACGATAATTTATAGCATCGAATGATAGATAGCTATCATAACGAGAACATGATTTGAATAGTTTATTACATTTGATTCAGTATCAGATAAAAAACCACAAGGTCACGAGGGAGCTTGTGGGTTCAGCACAGTATACATGCACATCTAGCCGATGCATTTTATCAAAACAAAATATGACTGCAACGGTTTTTTTAATCGAACGAGTCTAAACAAAAACCAGTTAAAAAGCCTTCCACTATGGAGATGTACTTTATATTCTGCATTAAAATTAAGAAAGTGCAGTTACTCTAAGGAAAACAAAAACAAAACAAAACGAAAACAAAACAAAAAACAAAAATAAAATAATAAAAAAAACTAAAAAAACAAAATACAGAACAAAAAATAAAACAGAAATAAATACATAAATGAAATAAATAAATAAATATATGAAATACAAACAATGCGATTGCCATCGTTGAGGTTCTCATGTAATTGTTGTTTCAGTATATAAACTGGGGGCGAAGTGCGACGCGAGAGTTTCCTTATTTATATCAATGACATTAAATTTCTATAGATGCGACTTGATTAAATGCCTTATATAATCCAATAACAAATTTACTTCAATAAGGTACACATTTACCTAAATAAGACTTTTAATCGAGTAGCATCGATACAAATTAAATACAGCTTACATAAATAAGGAAATTCTAGCGTCGCACTTGGCCCCAGTGGTATTAAAAAGTTTCCGTTACTTACCTTGAACAAGTCTAGCAACTGGGTGCAGACTGTTTTGTCATCCTTTATGTCGTTCGAAATTTCGAAAGCATCTTTCCAATTATGTTCAAAAAGATTTGAATATAATTCCATAAGCTTCTGGGGTCGATAAGGATCGCTCAAGGCAGTAAAATTTAAATTTCTCGTGTCTGAGGTCTTATCAGCAGATACTTTACTTGCCAAACTGTTGGAATAAATAAATAATCATAACACACATATAACAATAATATGGTACATGTATATAAAATTATATATGATTAGAAAGCCCTCAAGAGCCTGTATCGCTCACCTGGACCATGTCAGACACATTTAGTTGAATAAACTTCTATGTTAAAAGGTCTCATTTTCTATGTTAAGAAACCTTTATGTCATAGGCGCAACATTTGACTATTTCCCCTATTGTCTACAATCTTGTTCAGAACTTAATAAGAAGCATTCATGCTATGATCACGTTAAATCTATTCAGCGGTTCTCTATAAGATGATCTTTGTATTCATTTCCCATAAGTTTCAATGTTTTTTGCCGCTGGTGGCCATTTTAGATAACAGATCAACAGAGCACCTCATTGCTAACAATCAAACCATGTTTGGTTCAAATTCAAACTGCACTTCTCTAGAAGATCTTTGTATGCATTTTCGAATTAAGTTCACCTCTGGTGGTCATGTCATCAATTGAATGACCAATTAACTCTAAAGAAACAACACTTGGTCTGAACCTCGTAAGTATCATTCATGCCATGTTGAGTAATATCCATTTATCGATACTATAAAAGAAGATCTTTGTATGCATCCATCGGGTCCAATTTTGCGAACTAAGTTCCCCGCTGGCGCCTTGTTGGATGGCGGATCGGAACCAAAATAACAAAAATTGGTCAGCGCTTCATAAGCATCATTCGTGCAAACGTTGGTTACAACCCATTTAGCAATTCTGTAGAAGAAAATCTCTGTATGCATTTCCTCATATGGTCCAATGTTAAACTAAGTTTCGCAGCTGACGGTCATGTTGGATAACAGATCGACACCAAAGTTACAACTCTTGATTAGCACCTCATAAGCACCATTCATGCCAAGTTTTGTCACAATTCATTCAGCGGTTCTCCAAAGAATTTCTTTGTATGCACTTCCCTTAGGGTCCAAGTTCACTTCTTGTGGTCATGTTGGATGACGGATTGCCACCAAGTAATAACACTTGGTCAGCACCTCATAAGAATCATTCATGCTCTGTTTGGCTTAATTATTTTATGCATTTCCGCCTTGGGTCCAATGTTAAACTATGTTTCGGTGTTGGTGGCCATTATGGATGGCCGATCGGCACAAAAGTATCAACACTTGGTCAGTACTAAATAAGCATCATTCATGATATATTTGCATATAACCCATTCAGCAATTCTCTAGAAGATCTTTGCATGCATTTCCCCATGAAGTCCAATCTTAAACTAAGTTTCGCTTCTGGCGACCATGTTGGATGACAAAATCGGCACCAAAGAAACATCACTTGGTCAGCACCAAATAAGCATCATTCATGCCAAAATTGGTTTTAATCCATTCAGCAGTTCTTTAGAGAAGAATATCATTGTATGCATTTCCCAATGGGGTCAAATGTTAAACTAAGTTCACCACTGGTGGCAATGGTGCAAACAAATCGGCACTAAAGTAACAATATTTGGTCAGCATCTCGTAAGCACCATTCATGCTATGTTTGGTTTAAATCCATTCAGCAGTTCTCTAAAAGAAGATATTTGTACGTATTTTCCAAAAGAGTTTTATGTTAAACTAAGTTTCGCTGCTGGCGGCCATGTTGGATGACGGATCGGCACCAAGTAATAACACTTGGCCAGCACCTCATAAGTATATATAAGTATCATTAAATTCGTTTTAATCTATTTAGCAGTTCTTTAGAAAAGATCTTCGTATGCATTTCCAATAGAGTACAATTTTAAATGAAGATTGCCGCTGGCGGCCATGTTAGTAATAACACTTGGTCGGCACCTTATAAGCATCATTCATGCCAAATGTGGTTTAAAGCCATTCAATGGTTCTCAAGAAAAATTTCCTAGCAGACAAGTCAAATTTTCAACTGAGCGGCTGGCGGCCATGTTGGATGACGGATCTGCACCAAAGTAACAACAAGTAGTCACCACCTCATATAAGCATCATTTATGCCAAGTTTGGTTAAAATCCATTTAGTGGTTCTAAAGGAGTTTTTATAAAGAAAGAAGTTTACGACGATCGAACGAACGGACGCCGGACGCAAAGTGATTGTAAAAGCTTTATCTGGCATGTCCAGATGAGCTAAAAAGGGACACGTCTCGTTATTTTGACAGCACGAAACCATAATTAAATTTCAATTTGAAAACGTCCGATGTCAAAATCTTACGTGTGATGATAACGAAATAGAATATAGAACATATGAAACGATACTCTCCATTTAAAATACGACTTTGGGGGTACTACCCATGTATCCTGAAGTTTCACAACTAAACGAGACTTACGAGCCATATAACAGAACTCAAAAAAAAGGAAGTTTTTTTTGTCAATGGTGGTAAGGTGGACATGTTTTTGATATAGGCTGAGTATTGATGCCATTCACATTAAATTTTGTAAATCTATATGCCAAATACAGATGTGTGATGTTCGTATTGTTTTGAAACAAAATGATCACCTGGACCGTGATGAAGTGAGCATTAGTTTGCTGCGAAACTGCTATCTATGGCACTTCTAAGAAACAAAATGAAATAAAATAGCATTATCCAAGGAAATGCTATATCATCTGAATTTTTGTGGTTTTGGCGCACATTACCAGAAAAATTATATGGTATCCTAATTACCTCCAGATAGGTACATAGAAATATTTTACACATGGGTCTCTTTGAAATTATGTGGTAATAATGTTTCATTTGCAGATAAAATAGAATTACATGGTAATGCTGTTTTTTCTGCATTTTGTGGCTTTGGCTTGCAATTATGTGTGTTATCTGCTTTATCTAACAACCATTCAGACGTAATATCTGCGGGTAAATCGTATTATCTGATTTATTTTCAACCAATCAGACGTGAATAGATGAATTTTAATAATATATTTAATTCGAACTCAATAACATCAAATTATCTATTCTGAAAAACAACGTTGTTATTAAAGAGTACTTTATCCTAGAGATTTTTGTAAAATTGGTTCATGTGAATAAAGTTATGTCTATGAAAAATTAAAAAGTCGAAATATATCATCTTAAAATTATCTGCCTCTACATCTTCTTACCCGTGACCGTTGTACATGAATGAATAGTCTTTGATATATAAGTAGGTGCGACACCCTCGAAGAATTGGAATTGTTTTTTGTTTATTGAAACCAACAAAATTAATTAGTCGTATCAATTAAAACTTTAAAAATATATATTTCTTTTAAATGTTGTTGTACGGAGACTTTCGAATTTCATCTGAATTCTGAATTTTTAATTACATAAAACAAAATACACAATTTATTTTCAAGGACCAAGAAAGATTAAAAGTAATAATGTCAATAGATTATGTTTTTAATTGAAGAAACATTTTGCATTCTCTGTCATAAAGAATATTCTTCAAAACAGGAGAAGTAAGAAGTTGATAGACATTTTAAAAAATGCCATTTTGCATCCTATCATAAGATAGTTAATAACTTGCTACCTGATAAGTAAGTTCACTACCTGTTAACTGATAAGTGAAATAATATCCTATTTATGGCACGCCAAAGCAACGAAAATGAGATAATATAGCATATCTCAGAATAAGCTATTTTATAGATGGCGCACATTTTCAGACATATATATTTTCAGGTTTCCTCATTACCTCCTGATAAGTACCTTTAAATATTTTTACATATGTCTTTATAATAACTTATCAAATGCAATCTTTTCTAGATCAAATTTTCTGTTCTGAAAAACTATGTAACTATGATCCTAGAGAATTGTGGAATTGTAACAGAATTTCTGTGCTTTTTTTTTCTCGTTTTCGTTTAGATTTATCCATTTGCCATTTGTAACGAAATTGTATTATCGTGTTTATATAATATTCTGTATTTTTTCTTGGTCTTTGTAAAATTAATTTATGGAAATAAAGTCTTCTTAATCTATCGGAAATTACAATATCACAATATTTCATCGTTAATGTTACCTGTCTCGCCATCCTGTACCCACGGCCAGGATCCTACGTCACACGCAAGGAAACGTTAGTACTTTTCTGGCCCACCTCGAGGTATAATGACATCTTTTTCTATATTTTGTACAACCTTTTCAGGATAGCCTACTAGCGCATGTGGTGGTACGAAACTCCTACTAACTTTTCGCAATTGTTTGATTTCTTAATATGCTCTTTTTCTATACAAACACCTCTGTACAGTTCGAAAATTGGTCAAAGATTGCGTTTTCACTTTCGGTAGATATTCATCAAATGGTTGCATTTTCTATCATTCATAATGATTTTCACTATGAATTGTGTTCAAACATTATAAGAATGAAAATTAATCACTACAAGGTTATTTTTGAGACGGGAGATTTTCAGGAGCGTATCATAGACAAGAAGTCCTAAACTGATACTGTTCACACTTCAATCGTTTACGGGTACAGTTCACATTGGTCATTTTATATATTTGGCTTGTATAATGGGATTGTCTAAACTATATGCATTAAAAGTATTTTTCTGACCATCTTCAAAAGCACATGTATATAAACTATTATCATGGTTGCAGTATAAATGCCGAGTAAACAAGACATTAATTTTACATTACATACAATCACATTCAAAATATGGAAATAAATGTTTTAAAAATATTTCAATTTAGCTTGTTCCAAAAGGTATAAAATCATGTTTAGCTCTGAAAGAACTGATACTTGTAACTTAGAGTTTCCACGGCGTCTGCCACTTTCATGTTTTTGTAGATCCAAAATCAAATCACAGGGGCCGGTAACCTTACGATATTGATAGACCGGGCCCCGAGGAGCTTATATATATAGATGGAGCCCGGTCTATCAATATCGTATGTTACCGGTCCCTGGGGATCAAATATGCACGAGCGAGGCGAAATTTTGTAATCGTCTAAGATGGTACACCAAAAGTACATACGATATCCTTTTGTGGTGAGCGAGAGAGGTGCTTGGGTAGAAGTTCGTTGTTGAAAATAATTCTTTGGAATTTCTGTTTTGGATATAGAAGTTACCGTAATTTTTCAAGTAGAATTGAATTAATTGAAACATTCGAATAAGAAGATGAAATAACCTTATTATTGTGAAAATTTAACCTTGAGCGTTAAAAAGTTGCATTAATGGCTACTATAAATTATTTCTTAACTGCAATTCCCTTACTTTAAACTTATTTATTGTCAAAACAGATACATGACAATGGATCAGACACAAGCGTGAGCTCAGAAAGTCTTCTCCAATACAAATACATATATACAAATAAACAGTATATTACATTGACATATTATTGTAACATTTCTATTTTATTGAGAAAAAAATGAACATAGCGAAGGCTAGAACGGTTTGAAAAGAAAAGTGAAAAAAAAAGATAGGAAGAAAGAGAAAGTAAAAATAAGTTAGAAGAGGTGGTCGTCGTATTAATCTTAAATCAATACATACAGCAACAGTATCTTATAAGTTACATATTGTTTATGACAAATCTATTGGAATCTAATATAAATTTCTGGACTAACAAAGAAAGTTGTGAATTTTTTTCATCATCAAAATCTGCATTGCCAAATAAAATATTTTCAATTGTTATTTGAACATTCAATTTCTCATTCCGGATGATAAAATATTTCTTTGTATTACATATATAGGGCATACTAGGAAAAAGTGTTCCGCAGGTTCTATGACATTACCACATTCGCAATAACATGTTTCAATCAAATTACATCTAAACAAATCACAGTTCAAACTGCTGCATTTGCGACGCAATCTTGTGTGTAAAATACTCCCCAACCTAGATCCTATACTAAAATAATGAGATGGTTTGGCTACAGAATAGTAACTGGTTTTAAGGTCATATTTAAATGATTCAGGAGTATAAGAATTTTTAATGGGAGAAGGAAGGTTATTCCAGAGTCTAATCGTATGGGGTATAAATGATTTTTGATACATAGATAATTTGCCATACGGAATGTTATAGTCTAGGGCATTACGTAAATTATACTGATTACCCTGACCAACTGTTGTTGGCAATAAGTCGTTTAAGTACTGAGGAGCAAATCCGTTCACTATATTATAAAACATACATAGTTTCCTCCTCTCGCGTTGAACTGAAAGTTTATCCCAACCAGTTTCTAAATAAACACTAACGTTGCTAGCATAAGATGTTAAACCAGTCACTATCCGTCCTGCCTCTAATTGTATTTTTTCCAAGCGTGCTGCATCAGCAACTGAACAATTATCCCAAACTTCACATGAATATTCCAACAATGGACGTATAAAAGTAAGGTATATTTTTTCTAGAAATGATCTAGATAATTTAAATTTCAATTTACGTAACACATATACTTGTTTGGACGCTTTTTCTACTATTTTATTTATATAATTTGACCATTTACAATCTGCACTTAAAGTTACACCGAGATGTTCATGACATTCTACAGGGTAAATTACAGTGTTGTCAACTGCAAATGACAAATCATTAGGTATCACTCTTGTACTAATATAAACAATTTCGTTTTTTTTTCAGGATTCAATTTCACTAACCACTGCTTGGACCATATTGATATGTTTTTCAGATCAATATTCACTAGATTACGTAGCGTTTCAAAATCAAGACATCTTTCGCTGACTGATGTATCATCAGCAAATAGCCGACACAATTCTGTCACTTCATCAGCGATGTCGTTTATATATATATAAGGAAGAGGGGAGGGCCCAGGATGGATCCCTGGGGGACTCCCGCTTTAAGATTGCCTTTATCCGATGAGGCATCCTTTATTAATACCCGCTGTTCTCTATTAGAAATGTAACTTTTTAGCCAGTGGAGCAAAGGACCCTTTATACCATATCTCTCAAGTTTAAATGACAACCCTCTCAACCATACCCTATCAAGTGCCTTACTGACATCACAGAAAATAAGACAAATTAGTTCATGATTATCAAGAGCTTGCAGTATTTCATGCATCAATTCGATTAGTTGGTGAGACGTTGAGTGCCCCGGTAAGAATGCTGACTGAAACTTGTAATTCCTAATTAAAAATAATTAAAAATATTAAGGATTTATCAATAGAGGAAAGTGATATTTGCCGAAGCTGTGAATGCTTAGTGCAAATATAATGCTTCTGGATTGATAATTCCACTGGCGGGTCCAGCCCTGGAAAAGGGGGATCGGATACGGTTCCACAAAAAGGGGAGTTCAGTCGATTTTTTATGCTCAAGTGATCACATTTGGGTGCATATTGTTTTACCCTCGTCCGTCTGACGGTTATTTCGTCTGTCCGTTCGTCCAATTTCTGATAAGCCGTTATTCCGGAAAACACCTCCCACAATAATAATGCTAATTCTAATGCAACATTTATAAAAAGAAGGTTGTGATTGGTCAAAACTGACCGTCAATTCCATCATCTACACACCTGGGACAAAATAGGTTCCCTGTTTAGTCTAGTTCCTAATATTGTTAGAAGTTCACGAGTTAAAAATAGAACATGAAATTGATTTGTTGCATTAGAATCGCAATAACAGTACATTATTTGAATACCCGAGGGCGTCAATCTTGATTTGACGATCAAAATATCCGTTTACAGGCTCCGCTACGCGTCGCCTGTAAACTGCATTTTGACCGTCAAATCTACGATTGACGCCCTCGGGTATTCAAATAATGTACTATTATTGCTAAAATCTATCTTACCTTGCACAGTGATTAGGCAAGGATTGAAGATGTGCATATTGAATACTCTGCTAGCATCCGTTAAATTAGCTTTGAGATGTAGTGACCTGAAAATTTTACAAACATACTGACCTCTCACTGATACTGCTGATGTCTACTGAAATATATGATGATTCTTGGCCAGATCCTTCGGGGAGTTTTGAGTTTAATTTTTCTTCCGTATTGCGACATCCTTGAGCTAGCCGGCAGAATAGAGGCGAGCACCCCTTAACCTATCTTTCAAAGTTATATATTGTCATTTTTTCTCCTTTCAAGATTGTGGTAAGGGAGTTAGTAGTCTACCTTTACGGTGTTTTATTCGTATGTTTGTTATACTGTAGGGAAACGTGGAGGTCTGGGTATCCATGAACCGGTTTAACCCTACCGCTGGCTTTTGCTAGTGCCGGTACTAACTGCGTTGTCCTAGTTCCTATCGTTGTTCATATTTGACTTTTGTCTAATTTGTCTTTTTCCTGTGCAGTTTCCTTACAGATCATGGCATGTAATTATAATTTTCAGCCATTGCAGATGCTTCCTGTAGTCCCTTTTCTTATATTGTCATGGTTTTGATTTTGGCCAAAAATTGTGATTTTGAGAGGTATTTGAACTTGGCCAATATATCGAAATATGTATTCTGGAACTATTATTTCGAACAACTCCTTCCACAATTATTAAACTACATTTATTTCACTTTGCACAGTGATAAGACAAGGATTGAAGATCTGCATGTTGTCATGGTTTAGAATTTGGACATTTTTTTTTGTGGGGTGTAGTTGGACTTAGTCATTTTATTGAAATGTGTCAATTTCAAAGGGCGATTCTAGATAACTCCCGATTGGTTATATCAATAAGCTGTTTGAGATAAATGAATTTAAGTTCTTGATTTGTTTTTATCAAGTGCTTAGAAATTATGTCCATTTTATATCAAACTGCGGGGTATCTTACAGACACAAACAGAGTAGCTAAATTTTATCCCAGACTTGAATGTAAACACATCAGGAAAACATTGAATAATGGCATCGGGGGCATTTACTCTCTCTAGTTTACCATATTTGTCAATTTATACCTGAATTCCCCCTTTGAACATAACGTATTTGTTCATGTGCTCCATATGAAAAGTTTGTTGATTTTTTAAAGTAATAATCAAATTCTGTCCCCTGATTTTTACGTTCCGTTTGATGTTCATTTATACCGTTATTAATAATCAGTTACAGTTCCCTTAAAACTATGGTTGTCATATAATGAAACAATTTCTGACTTTTATTTTGATAATATAAGAATTTCATTAGCGGATCCATGGAGATGGTTCCATGGTTGGACACCCTTTTTCTGAAAATCTTTAAAATTTCATGTAAAATTTAGTTAACATTACCAGAAGTTAGAATTGACAAAAATTTAAAAACATCGATGAAAGCGTTTCATGTTATTTCTCGAACGATATCGGATCACCTTTTGTCGAAGATTGGATACGCCGGTGGATTTATCGCTAAAAAAGGGTTATATACGCACCTACCTTCGAGTTCGGCAAACGTCATTTTCTTCGATTGTAAATCCTTATACTAAACGCATTGAAAAAAGTCAGTAACTGTATGATATTGTTATGGATAATTATAATGATCAGCCTAAAGTTTGTGCTTCATTTACTTTCCGGTATATCTATTAGCAAGGGTATTACAGTTAAGAAAAAAATCATAGAAGCCATGAGGGCACCTTTTAAATGCTCAGGGTTAATTTTTCACAATAACAAGGTCATTTTATCTTCTTCTTCGAACATGGCTACTATAAATTATTTCAATTTTGATTCTGATTTGAAAATACGGTAAAAATATATTCCAAAGCAATAATTCCGAATTATCAAAGTATTTATTTAAACAACGAACTTATACCCAAGCGTCCACCTCTCTCACCACAAAAGATATCGTATCTTCTGTGTGCCTTATCAGAAAAAAAATGCCAATGTATTGTTTACTGGCATTTATATTACCATCATAATAATAGTTTATGTACATGTGCATTTGAAGATGGTCAGAAAAAAACTTTTAATACATATAGTTTAGACAACCCCATTATACAAGCTCAATATATAAATGATCAATGTGGACTGTAACCGTAAACGATTGAAGTGTGAACAGCATCAATTTAGGACTTTCTTGTCTATGAAACGCTCCTGACCATCTCCCGTCTCAAAAATAACCTTGTAGTGATTATTTTTCATTCTAATGATGTTGGAACACAATTCATAGTGAAAATCATTATGAATGATAGAAAATGCAACCATTTGATGAATATGTACCGAAAGTGCAAACGTAATCTTTGACCAATTTTCGAACTGTACAGAGGTGTTTGTATAGAAAAAGAGCATATTAAGAAATCAAACTATTAGTTAGTAGGAGTTTCGTACCACCACATGCGCTAGTAGGCTTTCCTGAAAAGGTTGTACAAAATATAGAAAAATGTGTCAATTGACTTCGAGGTGGGCTAGAAAAGTACTAACGTATTCTTGCGTGTGACGTAGGATCCTGGCCGTGTGATCGTTACATGAATGTATAATCCTGGAAGGAGAGAAAATTACAACACGTAATTTTAAAAGATGGGTCAAGGGGTGCTCGTCACTATAAACTACCGGCTAGCTCAAGGAGCCTAGTCTGCTGGTAAAATACTGTCGCACTGCGCAAGAAAAATCAAACTCAAAACTTCCAGAAGGGTTTGCTCAAGAATCACCATATATTTCAGTAGTCATCGGCAGTATCACATCCTGTATGACATCCTCGCAGAATTGCGTAATTGTTCATTGAAACTAACAATAATAATTACCGTATCAACTACTTTTTTTTTCTTTTAATCCTGAGACTTTCGAATTTCATTAGAATACGGAATTTAAAAAAATTACATACGTTACTTTCAAGGACTGAAGAAATTACAAGGTTATAATACCGTCATTGTGTCATTTCCTGCATTCTCTGTCACTAAGAATATTCTACAACAATAGAAGTAAGTTTATAGTATTTTTTTCTAACAAAAATGTCAATTTGCCATCTATCATCACAAAGTTCATTACCTGTTACCTGATAACAAGTGAGACGTTACTAAATGGCTATGTCTTACTTTCTCGTGAAAATTTGCACATGACTTACATCGAAATATCAAGTTTTAAATAGGGGTCATGGATAACTTAAGAAAGATATTTGACATTGAAAACGCTATCTTTGGGGTCCACTTTTACAAAGACATAACGTAAAAATGGCAATTTCACACCTGAAAATGTTACGTTTTTCGATATATCTATAAATGCAGCGATTACATATTGTCCAAAAACTAACACGAAAAAGAGTACGAAATTGCGAATCCATTGATGTATAGAAAACCATATGTCATTGAGCATCTCTTTTCTCTATGTAAGCGCAAACTTTTGCAAGAGGTGTAAAAAATGCCAAACGTAAGGTTGTATGTCGACGTTACAACGCATAGTGTAACGTTTTCGAATAGATTTCATATTCGATAATTTTTTTATTGGAGGCAAATGACGATAATATTCCACGCACATGATTCCACGTAAAATCCTGGAATAGACTGTTATTACTTTTGACAAGATAATTTTACTGAAAATAACAGTAAAAGAATTGTTTTTTTTATTCAATAAAAATAAATCCCCTTCAGAAAAGGGCAAACACTGAATTGCGCAAATATCCTTAATTTGTTGGAATTCCCGATAAAATCACTAAATGTCTTTAATGAATTAATTTATTTGTTTATCTATCTTTTTTCTTGATAGATAATCATCTATCTATTTTACTTTATTTATTTATTTATATATTTTTTTAAATACATATATATGTTGGGG
>MJUU01004151.1:110088-128490 GCA_002080025.1 Modiolus philippinarum
ACATCACATTTTCATAATAAATACAACCAAACAATAACAGCATATTACATTATAACAGTTGTGATATTTTTCTAATAAACACTGATATATTTTTCAATAGTTGTGTATTACATAATGAAAATAATTTTTCCATTTTTTCCAATGACGGGAAATTCAAATAGTAATTCGGGACATATTTTTGTCGAAGTTGTACAATTCTGTCATCAGAACATTTGAATAGAATATGAAATTCATCTCCAATAATCTGACCACAGAAAGTACAAAATCTAGGTTCCTTTGCTATATTAGACCATCTTCCAGTTTCTATTGGGATTTTGAAATTAGAAGTTCGAATTTTGGTGATATAAATTCTATAATTTAAAGGCAATCTCAAAATATAATCTTCAAGTTTAAACTCTTTTTTGACTAATTTGTAAAATTCACGAGACGAACGATCAATATCCGAATACCACTTTTGAATGAATTGATCACACAATTGTTGTTTTACAACTGGTTTCAAAACAGACATACAAACAGGCATTTGTGAATCAAAAACATAACTAAGTCCAACCTCATTAAAAATAGTTTGAATACAAGATATCCACTTAAAGTTACACAGATCATTTCTTTGTAAGGAATACATCAATTTATACAATTTTGAACTCAGTTTGTTTTCGTTACATACAAGTCTGGCCCAAAATGACACCATTCTTAATTTTATTTGAACAGACAGAGGAAAACAACCTAATTCACCGTAAACCATATAACTAGGTGTTGATATCCTAACCTGTAATATTTTTTTACAAAACTGCAAGTGAATTTGTTCAATTGCAGAGACATTTTCGAACCCCCACACCTCTGACCCATATAGCAATATTGGTTCAACCAAACTTTCAAACAATTTGAGATGTAAATCAACTGGTATAGATTGGTTTCTTATTTGCCTATATACAGCAAATAAAACTCTCCTTGCTTGTTCTATCAATTTAGACCTGGCTTTTACAAAAGACCCATTGTAATTAAATAATAAGCCAAGGTATGAATAACAGTCTATTACCTCAATAACTTCATCATTTATTGTAAAAACCGGTAGATTTTTCACTTTTCGTTTGCTAAAAACAACAATTTTTGACTTTGAACAGTTAATAGACAACTTCCATGTGTCACAATATAAATTAAATATATCTAGATTTTTCTGAAGATTATCACAGGTTTCAGCTAACAAGACGGTGTCATCTGCATACAGAAGTATAAATAATTCAACATACATATTAATATTTTCGTTGCACTTTGACTTTATATGTTCTAAGGAAGTCCCTTCTAGTGTTTTCAGGAACTCTTCAAGGTCATTAATAAATATAGCGAACAAAAACGGTGACAGATTTTCTCCTTGTCTTACTCCAGTTTGACAAGGAAAAAACTCGGAACATTCATTTTTTACTCGAACACAAGACTTGATATTATCATAAAGCTTATGAATAATATCAAAACATTTCCCTTTAATGCCACATTTTTGTAATTTATGCCAAAGTCCACATCTCCAAACGGTATCGAAAGCTTTTCGAAAATCTATAAACGAACAAAACAATTTTTTCCCGAAAGAAAAATATAACGAGATTAAAGCATGGATTGAAAAGATATGATCGGTAGTCGAATACCCTTTCCGAAATCCTGCTTGACTCTCGGAAATTAAGTTAATTTCATTTGCAAATGTAGTTAAACGATTATTTATTATTGCTGTAAATAGTTTACCTAAACAACTAACAAGAGTAATAGCCCTATAATTGTCAGGATCTTTCGGGTCACCTTTATTTTTATAAATAGGATGAATGATCCCAATAGACCAACTTTCCGGAATAATACCACTGTTAAACACAATATTAAAAAGTTTACAATAAATTTTCAAAAGAATCGGATTATCTATTTTCAAATATTCATTAACAATGTTNTCAATGCCCGCTGCTTTGTTATTTTTTAAAGCTCTGATAACAACAGCAACAGCAAACAAACAAATTTTTATTTTAGGCATTACATAAACCTTTGGAAGCACCTACAGAAGCCAAAGTCGCGGTTACATCAGCCAAAGTCTCAGTTTTTGGTTAAAAACCAGATACATTGACAGATGCGTGAGGAAGTGGGACTGTTTGAACAAAATATGTATCCATTGTATATAAGCTGTGTTATATTCATATTTTGTGACAGGAAAAGGTGTCATTACATAGTTATTAACGATTTATAAGATTTGTTTATTTTAGCATATTAAACGTACTTTCTTTGCCTTTGTTGTGACGGTCGTTTAGCGCGACAATTAACCCTTCTTCTACCTCCCATTATAGAAGTAAAATATGACTGAAACAGAACATCTTGCCTGAATTCGACTATTATCGTAATACCGGATTTTGTCTGATTATAACCACAATGCATCTGATTACAGCAGTCACAGTCTCGGGTTACATCAACCACCAATTAACTCGAGCCGCACTTGGGAGGCAGTGCAGTTGATTCAAAATAAATATCGAAGGTAGTTGTAAGCAGCAATCTAACCCAACTAATAAAACTTGCAAAAATTATTTTCTTTTCGCTTAACATAAGTGAAACAGATGGTACCAACAAGAAGTACTCAATTATTCAAATACATGTACATGTATAAGTTTTTGTAAACGCGGAAAGGAACGAACAATTGCAGAGGATCCAGAAATATATGGCTGTGACAAAGTATAGCTTTTAAATTGCACAAGACTAGTAGTTTCTGAGATCTTTCAATTTGTTTTCCATAGGGTCCATTTAAATTATGTTCCCCGTTGGCGGCCATTGTGGATGAGATGTGGACCTGTCAGACTTTTTTTTTGGAAGGGACCATCTAAGGACCATTGTGACTAAGTTTGGTTCTAATTGGACTAGTACTTTCTGAGAAGAAGATCTTTGAATGTGTTTTCCCATAGGGTCCAATGTTAAAACTATTTTCCCCGCTGGCGGCCATCTTGGATGAGGTACGGACTTGCCGGATACAATTTTAAAAGGGGACCAAGGACTATTGTGATCAATTTTGGTTCAAATTGGCTTAGTGGTTTCTGAGGAGATCTTTGAATGTAAAGTTTACCACGGACGACGGACGGACAGACTATGGACGTCAAGTGATGGCAAGAGCTTACCCTGGCATAGCCAGGTGAGGTAAAAAGACACTCACCTGTACGCCCCTGGAAAATTTTTTTTATTGTCTAAGAAACATTCATAATTTAATCAATGCAGAAACATTTTGTCATTTCATGTTGTTGGGCGACTTACGTACGGTGAGGGGACGACCTTTAGTTTAAGTGGAGGGCTTGGGCGATTTTGCCTAGAAAATTCATTTATTTTCAGATCTTGATCAAATTATTTATTTTTACAAATTGTTACATCAAATTATTTATTTGCATTTGCAACAAAAGCTAATTCATAAAATCAGAATTAAATTATTTATCTTCATGACAGATAATAATAAGAGAATATAAATTTTCACTGGAACTAAGATTAGATTATTTATCTACAAAATCGCCTAAGCCCTCCCCCCCGGCTGAAATCAAATGGTCGTCCCCTAATATTTAGGTATATGTGATTTGCGAAGCCCTATGTGATTTACAAAATAAAAAAAAACTTACCAGCTGGTCTTGAGCTATCCGAAAGTATGAAAAAATTGTTTAAAACAGGTTTGACATTCGGTTCATGATTCCTTTGTTGTGTCACTTAAAGATTGACGTCTATTTGAGATGTTTTTTCCCGCATCTGTCATGCATCTGTCGATAATTTTGAGATCGTTGACTCACTTGCTCCTACTAAATATGTAATCTTTCTTGCTCGTATTTCTATCTCTAGCAAGAATCTCCAACATGAAAACAATTTGTTGATGCAGACGACAGACAGTTTGATTTTTAATTTGGGTTATCCTTCTTTGAGGGGGACGACACGGGGATCTCTTTTCCTCATTCCCAGAGGTTTTGGATTCCCTTTTTGCCATTTGACATTCATCACATTTATTTAGTTTTTTACCATTGTCCACATTTTTATACAAATACAAGTTGGCACAAGCACTTCATTTTACAGAATCAGAGAATGGCACAGGCCCAATGTACAATTAAGATTGTTTATTCCAATTAATGGTCCCACAAGGGGCTATAAATAAATTTCATTCAATGATTATCTTTCATTTCAGGTACACATACATACAAAATTAGACAAGAGACACAAGAACATACATGTATAATTATATTACCATTATAACGGACTGATAACTATACATTAACATTTTCAACGGTCAGGCCAGAGCCAAGTAGGGATAATACCAATAGAAATAGAAATATATAGATATATATATATATATAAACAGTCAGCCATGTTGGCGTCTAATCTCAAGACACTCTTGGATATAAGTTCCAAGAAGGTCTAGAACATTTGAGTTCTCATTTGAAAAAAAAAAAACAAATAAATTTTGAACGGTCATTCATTTCACTAAAGTTAGCACTGAGTTTCTCTTTACTGGAAAAAAAATTGCTTCTTATATTTTTATATAAATTACATTCTATTAAAAAGTGTTGCTCATCTTCAACTTTATTTTTGAACAATATATACACTTGAGTCTTTCTGAACGCTCAATGTTTTTTGTATCTGTCGCACTCTATTCTAAAAGGATGTGCACTGATTCTTAATTTACATATGGCTTGTCTTGATTTGAATTGTTTGAGATCTAAATACTTTTCTCGTTCAAAACAATTTTTGATGAAAAAATAAGTATCAAGTTTACCCTTTCTAGATTCATTCGTTTATTAAATACACCTATCTTTCTTTTGTAGTAATATTTTCTGGATAAAGGTTTTTGAAAAGCAGACCCATTAAACATTTTCACGCAACAATGTCATATTGGACTAAAAGAAGGAGAGTTAGTAAAAATGTGAATAAACATATTTCTGAAATAGAAAATGAAATTTCCAAGTCTGCCAATTTGACAAACGGAAAAGATAAAAGTGAAACTTTAGAAATTATAGGCAATAATAATTGTAATACGGCTTGTGGTTCAGAAATTAATGATCAATATTCTGAAAATTTTGCATGCCATGAAATTCAAAGCGATATTGAAAGTGTCATTGATAGTGACCAGAATGAAAGTGTCTTAAGTGATATTGAAACCCAGTGTAATGCTCCATACTATTTACTTAGTGATTCAGATGATGATCATGATGTTGAAATATTTGATTTTGAAAACAATGGTACAGGAATATGTACTAAACTAGCAAACTGGGCTAGCGAAAACAATGTTCCTATGATAACAATGTCAAAGTTACTTGAAATTTTAAGACCATATATAAAAGATTTACCAAAAGATCCACGTACGCTTCTTAAAACAAAAGTTTCTTATGAAATTTCAAACATTTGTGGCGGACAGTACTACCATTTTGGGGTGGAAGCAGGTGTTAAAGCGGAATTATCTAAACAAAAAGATATAAAAACTGAAATAAAAGAGGTCAAAATTCAATTGAATATTGATGGTTTACCTCTATTTAGAAGTTCTAGCGGACAGTTTTGGCCAATACTTGGACGACTTGAAAATGTAGGACAATGTACACCTTTCATCATAGGATTGTTTTNTAGTCACTGAAAAACGATTTAAATGTATTGCAACAAATGCACGTACATCCTGATTTTTTGAAGGACCATTTGATCAAATACGAAAATTTCTCTTTGATGAGTTTATGCGGAAATGTAGTATAAAGGTAAGAAAAATCATAGCTATCGACGGAAGTGTATGCTTCATTAACAGATCGGAGTCTTTCCAAAACTTCTGCCAAATTTTTAACACTCCAAAAGTAGTTTATTCCACTGTATTCATAACATTTGTTGCTAAAGTTGATGACGAGATTTTTTATGGTAGTAAGTGCACTGGACAATAAAACAGAAATATGTGTAGTTGAACATTTACTTGATGCCGAAATAAAACGAAATTTGAAAGGATTTTTGTGAAGTTTAGGAAGCCAATACAATAGAAGTTGCTTTAAGTTCAGCTGTAGATATCATGTGATCATCAATTATTTGTTTTTCTGTTGACGTGGTAGCTTGAAATGTACTGGAATTGATAATTTCATTCCGAAGCACCTCGATGTAATACTTACGTCAAACAACGACCACATTATTGGCTGCTTTATCTACCGGAACAAATACATGTATATACTCTTTTTCCAAATCTTTTAACTTCCGTTCAATTTTTGAAATCGCAGAAATGGTATTCAGCTGCTCTTAATGTCTTTCAAAATGATTTATTCGTATATCAACAACTTCCATGCATTTGTTAATGAAGGGATCTAATGATTTTTTTATCCGCATTTTCTCTTTTACACCACTTTTTACAGAATGACTGGATGGCTTTTTTTAATGACTTCATGACAGTCCTTCCAAATGATTTTTGAAGTTAACTTAGAAAAGTTCTAAAAGCAGTCATACGGAAGACCATGACTGCTTTTAAAACAGGTTATGACCGTTTTTAGAACAGTTCTACTCGATGACTGCTTTTAGAACAGTTCTTGACAATGACTGCTTTTAGAACACTTTGCTAGAGCAGCTCTAGAACTTTTCTAGTACAGCTGAAGTTAACTTAGAGCAGTCATTAGAACAGTTAACTTTGTGAGAGGTTATGACTGCACCCAACATGCATGTATATTCCTATTTTTCTCAAATAGTTCAAATACGCATGGTTGAAAAAAATATTCAGAAACCCGACGTAGAAACCTATACGAGCTGGGAGAAATGTTATTTTATTATAGTGTATGCAATAATAGCTACAAAAATATCTCTTAATACAGTAACTTCGGTACTTTGTTATTTCAAAGTGACGGCGAAAAAAAATCATACAAAAAATCACTATTTATCTGTTGTTTGTTCAACCACCTTTATGCACTCCAAAAGCGACAACCAAAATGGAATTCAGAGTTTCCATCTTCAACCTTCCATGTTAAAACTGTCCTGACACAAATACATTGGCTATTGGCTATTGGCTATCTACATCTTTTTAGGGATCGGGTATCATGGAATGGGCTCCAATTATGGAAGGCATCCTGCTCTGTTAAATCGTTATAATGTCTCTTAAAACTTATTATGTCACCCCAGACGTAGTCGGGGTGACATGTTGTTATTCTACGTTTCTTCTGATTATTAAGTCTCCCAAACGAAAGGGAGACTTATTGTTTTTGTTGTTATTATTATTATTATTATTCTTTTTCTTCCAATGATTTTGTCCGCGCCGTCATTTTGAGACGACTTGATGTAATCAAATGAAACTTGGCAAGAAGTTAGATCACCTTAAGGAGTTGTGCTCTCCATGAAATTTTTTTTTCAAAATGGCCGCCATTTCCAAGATGGCCGCCGAAATACGTCAAAATTTCAACATTGTCGGAATTCAACGAAAATTGATTTCTAGGTAGATTTTGAGGCTGCGAAGAAGGTGGAATCATCGAATTGGGGGTCTGGGGTGACATCGGCTATTGCTTGCAATTGCAAATCTAGTTGTTATTGTTTTTGCCGTCTTGCATCCTTCCGTCATCCGTCTCTCCGTTATAAGCTTCTCATAAAACCGCTAGATCAATTGTAACCAAACTTGGCCTGAACCATCACCAGGTTATGCACTTTCAAATTTCTTATTACTAAGTCCGTAGACCAAACATGGTTGCTGTAACTAACACAGATGTAAATTGTTGTCTTGTTTTTGCAAATAATTCAGAAGCCGTATCAGATATAAAAAATCTGACACAATAAAATGATTAGAATTGCAAGATCTACCTGCCTGCAAATTTTGAAAAAAAATCGGGAAACCCGTCTACGAGTAATTGCCCTTTTTACATGAAATTTTCAAAATTTTAATACTTTTATTTTTTTTATTAGAAAAAACTATAACAGATAGAGGTCAACTTTAAGATATTCAATTCTGGAGATTTCGAAGAAAATCTAAACGTCCATGTAGGAGTTGTTGCCTTCTTTGTCAAATTTTCGTAATTATATACATTTTGTCTTGTATTTCAAAAAACTATTTGAGATGGAGGTCAAGTTTGAAAGGCAAAAGTGTTCAGCTTATCACGAAATACAATTCTTACATATTTTCAACAGGTTCCCATCTCATCGAAGATGGCCACCACCTAGGAACATAGTTTAGCGGATTTTGAAAATGTTGTAACATGTTTCTTCTTGAAAACGGTTTACATCAAGTTGATATTAACTAGACATTGTAACATGATGATCATGTACCAAGTTTTGCATATCTGTACCAAATACAAATACAAAATGGCTGCCACCGGGGAATAGTTGAACATAGGATAATGTTGTGAACTGTTACTTGAAAACTGTTTCATACGTCAAGTTGAAATTAACTAGGTATGGTACTATGACGGTCAATAAACAAATGCATGAATAAAGTACCCATCATAAATCTACGATGTCTGCAACTGCACATCTTGTTTTATCATTGGACCCTATGGGAAAA
This sequence comes from Modiolus philippinarum, assembly GCA_002080025.1. NCBI lineage: Eukaryota > Metazoa > Mollusca > Bivalvia > Mytilida > Modiolidae > Modiolus > Modiolus philippinarum. Next base: position 118,565 of record MJUU01004151.1, read on the forward strand.
TGTTGTAAATTGCGATATCTTGAAAACCGTCTCATATATCAAGTGATTTTTTTTTGTAAATCGTTAAATCTTCTCGATTAAGGACTATGGAAACGCACCATAAATGCATAACCTCTGTAACGTCATGTTCTTTGTGCGCGGCGTCCATGGACTTTATACGGACCCTATATAGTCGTCATTGCAAGCTGAACATTTTACAACGCCTTGGTTTTTCTATACGAGCACAATCATAATCTTATAAAAACAGATATTAAATAGGCATTTTAACATGACAGTAATCTACCAGATAACTGACTCTACTACCAAATGATTGTCACCTCAGATAAATCATCAAACCCTGTTTGAAATATTATTCGATCAGTGGATACCATCGGAGCTATACGTGTGAGCCCTAGATTATAACTTCGAACCGACTGCAACCAAGCTTTATAGGACTATGTTTACCACAATACCTAGTTGTGCTATGCTATTCAAAATTATTGACCCTTTGTCAGAGATTTATATTTTTCACTTTTTGTAAAATTTAGTTTGTGGGCACCGAAACTACGTCTTTTATCTAATTCAGTCAAGAATTCACACGTTTATTAATCACATTGTTAAGCTGTGCATATCGTTTTGCCAGAATTCTTAACTATTTGTTTTACAGAGTTACAGCCCTTTATAACTTTATATTCCCCTGCATCTTTAATAAAAATTCATAAAGATCCGTCCCCTTAAACCAAAGTTATGCTGTTCATAGACGCCAACGATGCCGGCAACCATACCATAACATAAGTCGACTGCAAAATTTTGCTGTATAAAGAAAATACCGACTGTCGGACTAATGACCGTCGGACTAATGACTGTCGGACTAATGACCGTCGGACTAATGACTGTCGGATTAATGACCGTCGGACTAATGACTGTCGGACTACTGACGTGATCCCCCTTTACTTAAGGGTGATACTGTGTAATTTGACATCTAGGCGTTGTAGCCGATCTATCATGGTTCGTAAAATGTCTCTAGCGACACTATAAATTACAAATGTGGACTTTTAGTTTAGCTGCGACGTAATGTATCGGCTATAGCTCCGTAGGCTGTTTCTGTGGGTAAGTGATATATGAAGCGCCAATATTTGGTTAATAATATAGAGTAAGCCTTTACTGGCATAGGCTCCTGCAACTTGGGGATTTGCATGCATGTATATTCCTTCAAACATACTTCCAGATCAAGTAGGTAATGTGATGCAGAGTATAATACTCGTTGCAAATAGATGCTTGGAAGGTTGTTCCTTGAGAAATATTGTTATCATTGGTAGTTTTCCTATTGTCACCATATGTTCTCTATAAGTTATGCATGTAAAGAATTATATTCTTTATTTGAAAACTTACGTGTATTTAATAATCATTATCATATAATCTGAAGACTGCTATACTTGTCAAGCTCCTTTAAATAAACGGAAACTTGTTCATTTAAAAATGGTTGCTGCATAGAAAGAATTGATTCCACCTAAGGTAGGTCTAGGTAGATTATCTATAACATTTCTGTGTTTACGAATATTCTGTAAGTGTTTAAATATTGAAAACATTTTTGTGAGTAATCAATATTCATGAGACATTTTTTTTCATTTACCAATCGAGTCAAAAGGTTGCCGGGCAAACGAACGTACCAGCCTACGACCAGGCCTATAGAAAACGATTAATAATCATTTATTTCAAAACTTTAAAGGGTACCCATCCCAAACCGAATTATCTTTTTGGTGTGAATAGTATCAAACCGTCTCAAAGCTTTCTCAACTTGTATACCTTTCAAGTTTTGAAAAATTCCATACCCAAGGATTGTCAACATTTTCAATGATCAAAGGAAAAAATAAAAATTAAAGGGAATTTGAGCAAATTTGAAAAATAAATGCTACGTCTTATGTGCAAGACTTGACAGCTCAACTCTACAATTTATAATTCAGCCTATATACAATTCATATTCAGCCTTAGCATATTATAATTCATGATTCAAATTCCCAACATATAAATCGTGCTATACCACACGGCCTAAGTTTACTCAGTTTAGGGGACCCTGTCCTAGATCAGATAGGCCTACCGTATCCTTAACCTAAACACTTACCACAGGACACTTTCCCTAGCCCTAATCCTAACCTTAACCCTAATCCATGATCTTTACCATAAGGGACCGACCATTCAACTTGAGGGGGGGCTATGGTTTAAAAAAAAATGGAGCTGATTTTTTGAGAAAAAAATATTTTGGCTGCCAAAAAGATGAAAAAAAATTCTGAAGGTGGCTTTCTGCCCAAAAAGTAATGTTAATTTTGAAAAAAACAAAAATTGGTACACGTGAAGAAAAACATTTTTTTTTGCGCGCGCGAAAAAAAATTCTGTCAAGAAAAAAAACTTAACCCCCCTTTCAGGTTAAATGGTTGGTCCCTAACCAAAGCTTTCTGTAATGAATGTAAATGCAAAGAAATCACCGCCCTAAAGCAGTGGATTCCCTAAAGTAAATGAAGACATAGTGCATTGCAAATAAACATAAGTGATAAAAGAATAAAGGAATAAATAAAACAACTTTGATCTACGTAGTTGTCGGTCCTTGAACTGAAGTTTTACAATTTCCTGTGTAGCGTGTAGCAGACGCCAAGTTGCCTTCATTTGAGGATTGCCAATTTTCAGAATTACTTGAGCATTATGTTATTTAAAAGCATATGTCATTTCATTTTGAAAGTTTTCAGTCAAAATATGACAGCATCACTAAAGGACAGTGTTCAAATAACAATGATTGAGGGAATTAGGAGAAATATCTTCATTGACTTCAAGGTAAGACATTATCTCATTCGTAATTTCATTTTCAGTTTATTTAAATTCATTTGAGGTATTTAATTTCACTGTGAGAGGCTTGCAGTGTCCTCGGCACCCTCACCTACATTGAATCTTTTTTCGGAGTGACTGCGGACTGCAGTCTGTTACGGAGGGTAAAGTGCCAAAAAGACCATTTTGCTTTTTTTTTGTTGACTTCTTAAAATTGTTTTCCGTGTTTCAAGGAGGCATTTCTCATAACAGCAAACGTAATTTTGCTGGGTCATGAAGAGGCACTGATTAATCGATGATCTGACAAGTCAAAAGAAGTCAAAGTTGAAAGTTATAGAAGCTTATGGCTAGAAACTACAGACACTTGTTTCATGAAAAATATCAGCCCCTCCCTCTCTTGGAGGGAGAGTGGGAGGGACTGACATTTTCAATGAAACAAGTGCCTGTAAAAAAACAACTTCTAAACTGCTGAACGGAAATGTCGCGGTTCATCGTCAATGTCACCATGGCAGCACGAACTAGTTTCCGATTGAGCGGATTGCCGTTATGGTAGCCTCGTGAAATGGCAAGGATACCAGCAGGGAATTTTTTGGCGTTGACGAGACGTATGATTTAAGTAATCGGAGAATTTTTTTACAATAATTTTCGAGTTGACTGGGTGACAAAAAGAAGAAAAATGACAGTTTTGCAAAAAAAAAAATGTATAAGCAAACTGACTCTCGTTATGTTGAGAAATGAAATTAGCCAATGAATGAAGTTGATTTTGTCATGTGATCTTTTGGTCGTACAAAAAAGGTCACGTGACAGGCAGAAAAAAAATCGAAGGCACCAATATATATCTTTGGATGACATTCTTACCATAAGTGCCAGCTTCGCTGGCATATAAAACAGTCATGCAGTATGGACAAGACGCCAGGGAAGGTTTTGTCAGCAAAATAAATGTAGCTATGTAGTAACTTCGCGACGGTTGTTTTCACTGCTTAAAAAAGTTAAATAAAGAATGCATGATCATTGACATTGCGACGACAAGTTGCTATTGTAGACGTGCATCCATTGCTCATAGCATACGTTCAGGACTGGCATTTATTCATCGAACGTATCCATACAATCCATTTACAGGGAATCCAATCAAAACATGAAGTCTTACCTTCAATACAGAGCGTTGACAATACACCGATTGCGCATTTGCGGGATCGCTCATTATTTTAGCCAAACACGGAGTATTCTGGTACAAAACTGGTTCCAAGACGCTGATAGACGAAGATAGTAATTTCTTCATTTCCATTCAAGTTTCGTTTTTTGTGGGTTGGAAATGTTCCTCGTAGATTTCTTTGTTAGTTGAAAACGAGTTTTTACCCATATGTTGAATAACAACGTAAGATTCGCTGGTAGAAAATATCAGTCCCTTGCTCCAACGTTGGATGATGTCATTTTTACTCCGGTTGACCCCAGATGACCTCGTCTAAATGACGAGTCAAATCCGGATTGGAAAAGATGTGCAACCCATGTATGCTCACTCCTTTGTCCAAAATTTTGACTCATGCTTGGGGACTGCATCTTGTTATATACTGACGTATATTTGACCAAAAACTTCCAAATAAAATGGCATTATGCTTTTCAATAACATAATGCTCAAATGATTGAGAAAATTCGTCAAAACAACAAGCGTCTGCTACTCCGGAAATATACTTCCAGGATCGATTACTGCAATAATCAAAGGGCTTGAAGTACTGTGACTGAGAGTTGTGTCAGGATATAGCATGGCCTGATAAAATCTGTTGGAGTCATATATAAAAAATATGAAAATATAAACAAATTGTCACGACAAGAAAATGATTTTTCAGTGGAACTTGATCTTCATTCCATTATATTAAGACCTATTTTTTAATGATTATATGATCTTTTTTTTTATTTTCAATTTTATTTTATTGATATAAAATATTTGAAATTGAATCAATCAATTAAATACCAATAAATATATATATTTTTTATTGGCAGGAATGTCTGGGCAAGTGCATAATTTAAGGTCTAAAATTTGATAATTAGAAGCAATGTAGAAATATGTGTTATTCTCTGCATATAGTCAATTAGAAGCTTTATCTCTCTGACATAAACTAATAATACCAGTAACTGCCGGGAGAGGTTACTCAGTACGGAAGAGTGGGGACGGGTATTGTTACACCGTCTAAATCATGGACAAAAACAAAGGATCCCAAATTTCCACACGTGCATTTAGGTACAAACTAACAAATAAAATGGTTTACCTTAGGCATCCTACCCCCTGTTCAGTGTATCTGGAAATTAGTGTCAAGGAATTAAGTCAGTATTATTAGAGCGGCGATAGCAAAAAATGCATAAAATAAAATATAAAAAATGAATAAATAAACCTACCCCCCCCCNCAAAAAAAAAAAAAAAACAAAAAAACAAAAAAAAAAAACCAAACAAAAAACACACACTTTAATGATTTCGTAACAAGCCCTTGTGTTCAGTGCAGAGAAAATTAAAACATTAGGAATCCAACAATGCGAAAGATGTATGAAAGCTGATAGACATGAAGTTAAGTATCATAGTAGTGTAATTTTTGCCTTGGAATCATATTTGTCATATTATATAAACAAACTCTTTTATGTTGGCGATATCTATCAATAATGCTCAGAGCTTCTTTTCACGTACGCACTTCTAAACACAAATTCAATTTTTTGATTACGTTTCACAATCTTCAAATACTATATTTTTGGATGAATTGTGTCGTACTGTTTCGTCTTCATTGGCGGACAAACCTGTTTACTTGTCAGGCGAATCATTACCTATGGCTACGCCAAAGCAAAGGTGCAGCTTTAAAGTGAGGTAAAACTTGAAAGATATACATATTTTTTAATTAATTGGGTCAAGAACATACTGTTGTAAAAACCAATGCCAAACCGTATCATGTTCACTTACTTTGAAAAATCGGTAGAAAACAAAACCATCTCGTCAGTAGTACAACATAGTTGAAAAGGAGACGTTGCTCAGGATAAATATTTTCGGGTAGAAATATGTCCGGGGATAGTTATTACTAGGAAACTAAAGTCCATGGACAGACATTCCTGGGAAAATGAATCCGGGAGGACATATATTTCTAGGAAAATGTGTCCTCGGTCAACTATTCCTATTAAAATAAATGTGCGGACATATCTTTCTATGAGATTTATTCCGTCTGGACAAATTTTCAAAATTTTACTGCTACAGTACTTTAAATGAAAAAGACATTATAAAATGTTTTACACGATTTATGCCTGTATTTCATATTCTATGCCTCCTTCCCTCATCCCTGCATACTGAAAGATATCCCGAATGAAACAAGTGCCTATGATTGTACAGTATATTTACACGCTTGACATTGATTTCTATGTCTGTGCTTTGTATCTGTCTAGCGTCATTGTTTTGTGTCTAACGTCATTTTTTTCTGTGTTCTCGTTTTGGCCATGTCTTTGTACTTCGATTTTTGTAAATTTCACTCCTTTGCTCCTTCGGTATGCTACTGCCGTTGTTTGACAACGCATAACACAAGGAGATGAAAATATTCAAGCTGTAATATCCATTACCGGATGGATCATTAGTCGTGCTTAAGAAAGGGTGGTTCCAGTTGGGTTTAAGGAGAGTGTAAGAAAGGATGGTTCCAGTTGGGTTTAAGGAGAGTGTAGTTCCAGTGAATTTTTTGTTGATTTTTTGCGTTTATTCAGCATGATTTTTTTTTCATAAAAAGGGGGTCCATAAGCCAGATCCTCCCATCTTGTTCTACCAATGCCATCTTCCTATTGTCCCTGATAAACACTGACAAAGGGAAGGCCTACAGTATCCGAGTGAATTCAGCTTCGCTTCCACATAGGTTATACCTATCCTCATATTATTTTAATTCGTAAGAGCGGTGCTATATATATAACAAAACATGATAAAAGGCAGCAATTACACTGAGGGATGATGTAAAAGGAAGCGAATCTTCCATGTATATCGGAAACGTACTTTTGGCTATCATGTCTATGAGTTTGAAAATCCCGTGCGCCGGAAGTTGTTTTACGAGTAACTATCGTTCTTTCAATGGGCCATTCGGAACTCAGTACAATAGAAAAATCCCTACGGAGCATCCGAGATATGCCGAGTTGCTTGTAGAGAATCGGATACGGAGAGGGTTTGAATATATTCCGGACCTCATGTCAACGGATCAACGCATATATAGGCAGTGTCTTTCAATATGCACGTTTCCAAACACAACATCGTCGTCAGTGTCAAGCTGTGACGTCTTTTAAATTGTATACGACGTCATTTTCGTTTTCACAAATATTGCAACGTCACAATGTAAGAAATAAGTTACGTTTTGCCTCGACAATTAGGAATTTACGGGGCATAGTTACAATAGTAGATCTTCTGATTGTGACGAAGCATAGAAAATACAACCCCGTTTTCCCACCATCATGACAAATTTCACAGTACCTGTTATATTTTCTGCTTACTAGAGTTATTCCAATTTATCATTCCTCTCCTACTATTTGAAGTTAAAGGAAAAAATAGATAAAAACTACTCCTTTTAAGGGGTTTTCAAAAAAAAAAAACAAACAAACAAACAAACAAACAAAAAACAAAACAAAAACAACAAGAAAAAAAAACAAAAACAAAAAACAAACAAAAACAAAGAAAAAAAAAGCAAATACAAAAACGAAAACAAAAAACACATTTCCAATTGTGTAAACTGGTGATGGCCGGAGGAAAATAGAAATTAATTCTGGGAATTCTCCGGGAAACATAATTTGAATCTGACAATAAATTGAATTTTGTTGTGCAATCAGAAAAAAAATGCGCCAACTTAATTATGCATGAAGTTGTCTTTTTAAAGACTTTAATTTTTATGGAAAGATATGTCAATGGGCATTGTACACACGGGTGACAAAAATTGTGGTTCTTTAATCTTTGTTTCTAGTCACTATAGAAACAAAGTATAAGGAACTACGTTTCTTTGTCGCGGCGACGACAGGTCCAAAATGTACAAAGCAAAGACGTACAAAGTTTACTAGTAATATATATTTTTTCAAATGCATGATTAAACCCATTCAAATATGTTTACATAGGAAAAAGAAGGGAAACGGGGAATGTGTCAAAGAGACAACGACCCAAAGGGGAGTAATAACAACTCAAAGCCACCATAAGATCTTCAATGAACGGTGAGAAAACCCCACACCCAACGGCAGGTCGGAGTCGGCCCCTGAATAAAGAGTAATCAAGTTCAGCAAAATAAACATCATCCTAGACTCCTATAGACATAAAGTAAACTTAACTAGAAAAAAACAAGGCACACAAAGGCTTAATAAACTTCCTGGCTTAGGACAGGCGCAAACCTGCTGCGGCGGGTTTAAACTAGTTTTATTGGGCCCAAACCTTCCCCCTATAGCCAATGTAATAATTAAAAAAACAATCGTAACAACAGTAAAATTCAGTTGGCAACAGGACTGAGTCAACTGTGAAAAAATGAAACTGAAAGACCTAAATATACGGACATAAACATGAAATCACAAGAGACTACTAGCAGTTAACTGACATGCCAGCTGAACAGACCCATTACCAACATGTACCCTCAGTATACAGCTTCCACTAAGATCCCTTCCTGTGAGGAGTTTAGCATAATGATTTCATGCATATACCGGAATACATAACCCGTGTCCTTGCAATACAGATTTTAGAAATTTAGAATGTGTTTAGTTAAAATGCAATGACCCTATCAAAAAATCAATGAAGGGACGACAATACCGTAATTATAAACCTTATGTATGGAACGCCATGGCTGTCTTACGTAGTGTATAATCATTTTACGGGGTACAAACTTTATTATGTTATGTAGTCATTTTATCATTTTATATAGTAACTTCATTTTGTTATGTAGTAACTTTATTATGATATGTAATTAATCTATTATGTTATGTAGTCATTTTATCATGTTATGTAGAAACTTTATTACGTTATGTTGGTACTTTATTATGTTATGTAGTAACTTTATTATGTTCTGTAGTAACTTTATTGTGTTATGTAGTAACTTTAATATGTTATTTAGTCAGTTTATTATGTTATGTTTAAACTTTATTACGTTGAGTTGGTACTTTGTTGTGTTATATATTCATTTCATTATGTTATGAAGGAATTTAATTGTGTTATGTTGTTACTTTTTTATGTTATGTGGGTACCTTATGGTGTTGTGTCGTAACTTTATTTTGTTATGTAGTAACTTTATTATGTTATGTGGCAACCATATTATGTTGTGTAGTTTATTCGTTACGCTATGTAGTAATTTTATTATGTTATGTTAAAACTTCATTTTGTTATGTTGTTAATTTATTATGTTATGAAGTTACTTTACTGTGTTATGTAGATATCTATATTATGTTATCTATTAACTGAATTATGTTATGGTGTTACTTTATTATGTTATTTGGTTACCTTATTATGTTGTGTAGTAACTTCATTATGTTATGTAGTAACTTTATTATGTTATGTGGTAACCTTATTATGTTATGTGGTAACCTTATTATGTTGTGTAGTAATTTTATCATGTTATGCAGTATCTTTATTATATTATGTAGTTACCTTATTATGTTGTGTATTAACTTCATTATGTTATGTAGTTGGTTTATTACGATGTAGTGAACGTATTCATGCGGAACCAAAAGCCCGGATGTCCTATATATCACGTGTCAAATTAATCAGGCGTCATTGAGTGAAGGGTGTCATAAAGGAAATCGGCATGGGGACTTGTAACAAACATTTGCAGCGCACAAATGCAGTAAATTTAGCATTTGAAAGTCACTGAGCAATTCAGAGCTCACCGATAAGATTGGACCACGATTGGGGGATAGGGTTAGGTCACATGGTCCTTTTAAAAGCAAAACGGTGGTTATCATACATGTCAGATGTATTACTTATTTTTGATATTTTTTGAAAACTTTGTTTTCACTTGGATAGTATTAATCCATTTATTTAAGCTCAAGATACAAGCATAAAGCGCCGCGTTGTGTTATTAAAACGTCATAGAACGAGGGGTCTGTAACGACGCGAAGCACGTAACTTTTCACTCGAGTTGCCTCCCGTACACCATAAATTGAAACTT